>WURT03163435.1:0-10656 GCA_009936505.3 Holothuria glaberrima | reverse complement strand
TCCCTCACATTTATCCTTCTGGAGATATCGTGTTTACAAGCAATTTCCAAGGTATTTACCATTTGACCTCTGGTGACACACACGACATCACCATCGCATAGATTCCTTGCCTGCCTTCGGCAAGGAATCAAAAAGCAAAAGCAAAACCAAACAGAAATGACTGTTGAAGGAATTTTATAAAGTGATATGCAAAAACAGAAGAATATCTTTAGGATGTGGACTAAGACAAGCAATAGCACAAATGAGAGTGGTATTTAAAAACTGAAGAAACACAACTTTTAGAGGAACTTAAGTCGTATGTGAGAACCTAAGAACAAGACAGTGCACTTAGTTGTGCATTGCTCAGACCAGGAGTGCAAACTGACCATGTTTTATTCACTGCTTCTGTGAGACAAAGAAATTATGGTACTTCATACGTTGGTAAGACTGAGACATTTCTGCTTTTAAATATGAACAAACTGCCTCACAAAAGATCCCTAAATGAGCCCAGACCAGGTTAGCAGAACATCTTTATCCTTTTCTATCTAGTGTAGCAACTATGGCACTCTGTTAGCCAAATTAAGCAGAAATACTATGTCAACACAGTTTAAAAGTATGGGTACTACAATCTCTGTTGAAAACAGGAATGCATGATGCTGAGCAGTGGCAGCTGCAAGGAAGGTGTGGTTTCACTCTTGCCCAATCCCACCCCACCCCCCCCCCCTGCCATCCCTCTATGCCCCAACCAGTCCTACAACATGAAACAATAATGCAGCAGATATGCAAATGCTGCCCCCTATACTAATTGTCCCACACCTACTGTACTTTTAAAATTCTGGAGCTGTTACTACTGAAAAGGGAAGAAGCAAACATTCTCGAAAGACTAATACCTTTTCTTCAACTACTATCACAGCATATGTACACAACCTTGTACAGACTTGCCACCTCTCATGTCTAGCAAGTACAGGTGTGCACACATTACCCTTAACTGAGATCAAACGGAGACCCCCCAAGACCAGCACTAGTCAGTTTTGGGTGGTCTCAATGATCACGAACCAACTGCCAACAGATGAATGGTCTGGTCTGTCTATTTTAGAAAAAACTGACAAAGACTAACAAAAAAAAAACATTCAAATGATGTAGTTAAGTCCAAATTTCAAGGTTTAGATTAAGACCCTACCATATCACATGCTAAAATCACAGGTTCCAGCTCCATGTTCTAGTCTCCATGTGTGAGAGCAAGTTCTCTTAATTCCACATGAATCTTTTAATTATTTTTCTCTATATTTTGTAACTTTTCAATCTCTATATCATGGAGAAAATACTGTACTTCTGTGATTTAAGTCCCACAAAAACCGGATTCAGTTTTATTCAGATAAGTCTCTGGTAGTCTGATGCAAGGGCTTTGTAAGTTTAGGTGGCCTGGCTTACCCAAACCTGACATCTTTCACAGGTGGTCTCAGTGATGTCCAGACCAACGACTGGACGGTCTGGATATCACAAACCAACCCAATGCACACCTTTACTAGTAAAATTTAGTTGATTCTTACTAGCTATGTTAAAAAGAGGAATGTTTACCTTTAATATAAACTTAATCTTGACAAATGAACATTAGTAGATAATGCTGTGTAAATTTTTATACATAAATTTGTAATCTATGATGAACTTTATATAAAAGCCCCATTCTGTAATAGTATTCAAGGCCACACTATATTTATAAAATTTCTGAGTATGAAAACCTTTCAGGCCAGATGAAGACCAAAAACCAAAGAAAATCATATATCTTTGATAATCTGTATAAATATAAAATAAAACTGAAGAGAACTAAAAGAAACAAAACAAAAAACATAACAAAACAAAAGGCATCACAACCATTTGAAAACAGAAACACAACAGTACTGAAAAGATTTTGTTTTGATGACGTGCCTAGTTCATTGCGGTGAGTCTGCAAAGGAATGTGCGTATCAGGTCATTCTTTAGAAGTTTGCACCCATCCTCATAGAAAGAAAAGAAAGACACTATCAGAGAACAAGATTCCAAACTAAAACCAAAAGTATGTTCCATGTAAACGAAAACCACAATGCCAGCCATTCACTGAGGCTTAATGAGGTTCCATACACTGTGGTGTGTAGCGTTCTTTCTTTTTATTCAATTTATGTGAGTTGTATGATTTTATTTGACTCCTTGATACTTCACCAAGTCGAACCATCACCCTCTGCTAAACCACTTTGTCATTCCCTATGTTGTCCATCAAAAGTATTTTGCTACAGTGCAGGTACCATATCGCTTAAATCAAATTTAATGATTGATTTATGTGTGAAGACAAGTTTTAGGAGCCCATTTTAGACATTTTGCATATTCAGCTGATTGTCACCATTCAGTCTGGTTGCCATATGTTCCAGTTCTTCCAGGCCTCTTGATGAGCGGTGGAACTTGTGGCGCATCAAGATGAGGTAAAATCGGATTGCAAACAGGCACAGTAAGAGTAGGGCAGGGATACACATACCTGTTGCAATCCAGGCAGAAGTCCTGTGATCATAGAGCTTTACCCAGCCGAGAAAGATTATTTCAACAATGAAGAGCACAATCCCAAGGATGGTGGAGCAGGCCCATGCCATCTCAATGTAATTATGGAGGCTGTCATGGGGAGACTCGTTAACCGCATTGATGTTGTGGACATTGCTGACGGCTTCGATGTTAGGAAGAATGCAAACACTGATAAGTAGAGCAAACAGGTGAACCAGAACGAGGAGCACAGAACATATTGTAAAGCAAGCCACCAGTGTTTCATACGTAGGATCCCCCTTGTGTTTATCATCATTTGAAAGCTCAAGCTCAACCATGGCCACCTGTGGGTGCAAGATACAACAACTTTGACACACAATGATATCAACATACTGCTGAACTGAAGTTTATATTCCTCAAATTTGGTTTGGGTTTTAAGTAATGTCTACAAAGGGTACATAAAACGGTAACAGGGTACTCAATGGTCCATATCCGCCAGGTACCCGGAAAGGGTGTGTAGTGATGAAACAATGCTGCTATGTGTGATCACTTCCCAACACAGGCAAAGTATACGTGCACTGTGTATACATGTATGAGGTAATGAACATCTGATCATTTCACCTGCACAATTTCTTTGTTTTTGTTGCTTCTCTTCCAAATAAAATTGTATCAAAAAAAAAGTTTTCTCTTTGCTCTCTTCATTTGTACACCTGTAGATGTCTATAATTTGAGAGCTAGAATGCCGAAACATTTTTGTTGTCAAAAAAGCTAACTGACCTATACATTACAGACTGCTGCAGTCAAATGGTATCTCTTTACTTTTAAGTTTCTGCAAGCTTACTGTACATGTTAATACCTGCCAAATTGTGAACTTCAAAGTTATGCATTTAATGCACTGAATGACACACTTACCAGGCCCAAATTTTAAGAAAAATTGGTAGTTGGCCATCTGACCACCTGCCTGCCTAAAAGCAAATGTTAGTTGTGAAAAAGGAAATTTTTAAGTTGCCCAGATACCATGTGTTTTCTTCTTTTGTTAAGTTGGGCTGTCTGTTGCACATCCAACTATCACTCTTGTTTGTCCATCACAAATTTTTTTTCATCAAGGATAACCTGTCAACTAAAAATCGAGCCCGGCTTACTGCTGTCCACACATTCTTAACCCACTATTTCATGTACACCTAAACGGGCTCACTGCATTGATATTGATTACTTTGTGACAAGTTTGAAGGAAATCATTGCATGGTAATGCTTCTAATAAGTCTCATTTATAATGTATCACTTCCTATAGTTACCGAAAATGTGAGAAATTGTACTTTTAATGGGCTTAAGACCTTGTACACTTTTTTTCCATACCCATGATAGACCAGCCTCTCTTGAATATACAACATGTATATAGAGTAACACTGAAGACTTGATCACAACAGCTGTTGGTAAGAGCAGTTGCAAACTTGTCAATCACGCTGGAATAAAGCTTCCCTCATTTTTTTGAATAGGGGTTGCATTATGATTACTACCTTATGGAAAAATTTTCTGGTCATGAGGTTGTAATTACAGGATTTTAATCATTTATTATCCTATCATTGCCATTTCAGTTGTGTATCAGATGTTCAGCATTACTTAGATTGACCATTTACCATCAGGATGTGAGTAAAACACAACAGGGGTGACAAACCAGAAAGCACAAAGGCTTTGTGATTCCTTGCTGAAAGGGAAGAGAAGGTATCAATCTTTGCATCTTAAACTACTCTATTTACTAGCAATTTCCAAGGTTTTTGTTGTTTCACCCCCAGAGACCTTGTGTAACCTTTGACCTCTATCAAAAAGAATGGGTTCATCTTCTGACTGTAACACATCCACAAGCCAAGTATGAAAAGTATACACCCTTTTGTGTTAGGATAGTGTTAAAAAGGATTCGGTTTCTGACCTCTGATGATGTCACATGACCTCCAACCTCCACCAAACTCTGTAGTTCTCTACTACTCTTCCTTTTAATATGATAAATTAATATACCACAAATGAAAAGTACCTACCATTCCTAACTTAGGTTATCATGTTTTAAAGGGTTTCAGTTTTTGTTCTCTGATAACCTCACGACCTTTGACCTCTACAAAAAACAGTAGGGGTCATCTTCTGACTACAAAGCATCCATTTAGTAAACCAACTAGAGCCCCCTTAACAACTGAGCAATACAAACTTTGCACAACAGGAACATACCATTGCAAAGCCAGCCAGTAGTGCGGAAGTTCTGCCTGAAGCTTTCAGCTTCGCACGGCTGAGGTAGAGCCGGCGCCAACTGAGGGCCTGCAGAGAGTGTGGGTTGGCCATTTCCTTTATGTAGGACCCATAAATCCACTCGGAATAACTGCTTGAAGACTGAATCTTGCTGGATTTTTCTTAATCACACCACAGAAGAAAATTTCAGAATCTGCAGAAAGAACCAAAATCATAGAGCTACTGGTAAAAGTCAAAATGGCATGGGATAAAACCTATCCTGATTCTTAAAATAGACCTTATGCATCAATGTCACAGGACATCATTTTGGAGGCAAAATAATGAAGCACATGGCACACACACAGTGGACTTCTCACTTGTGTGTAGTAGACTTACGCATGTTTCCAATTGGTTGCCAAATCAGCTGTCTGCATTTGTTGATGTAATTTCCAATGATACATGCTTGCCTCGAAATGAGGGAGCACTTTCTGCTCTGTGAAATCATATGCATAAGGTAGATACTTTTCAGGCCTTGAATTTTGAGGCGTGCGAGTGCTATCGCACACCATCACTCGCCTCAAATCACTGTGAGAGGCGCAATTTTTTGCACACCTAGATAATGAATGGGAACTCAGGTAAATCTATGAAAGTTTAACAAACAGCACACCTACCACACTCCTTAATTTCCTAAGGAGTGTGATTTGTAGCACACCTGGAAAATCTAAAACTCCAGGCCTGTTTTTACTACTTCTGTGACTGTAAACAGCTAAATATCCTAAAAGATGGGCTTTCTTTATGCAATGTTTCAATTCCCATTTACCTGAACAAAAGTATACATACTGATGGCTTTTGAAATCTACCAATAAATCTGCTGACAAACCATCCTATTCAGTCCATAGGCCAAATTAAAAAACTGAAGATGTTAAAAAAATAGTAGTAATGCTGCCTGTATGAGTACACTACGCCAACTGACTAAAAATGTTAAGTTTTCCAAAAATACTTGAAATACCTGTTAGGGTAGATAATGTACTGTACACAAAATCAATTCACCTGGCCAAAAATGCTGTCAACAGTATGTAAAGTAATGGTCTACTCTTGCTTCCTGGTTCTCCAGTACAATGCTAGAATGTAACATTATACTACATTTTGTAGGCCTAGTGCATGCTACACCAAACCCACAACTTATTAACTGTACTTTTACAGTTTGGTTCATGTATACAAATGAAGTCATCACATATGCAATTACGATCATTCTTCACAGCATGAAGAAAAATCCACACATACCCATAATGTTTTGCTGCAAATGTACTTTGTACTAAAAATATAGTTTCTGTCTTCCCTGCAATTGCATGTCTTTGGTCCAGACAATTTGTCAATTACGAAAATACTGACTAAAAGTCCTGCGTAAACGATGAAATTGAGCTCAACTTGAGTACACTGGCTCAGACTATAAGGAACATACGGTAAACGATATGCTTAACTACACTGATCATGTTTGCATTGTATCCAGAATATCTTTACCTGTACATACTTGCTGGTCACTTTATAAACTCAAGAGCTTAAAGGGGCACATCGAGTTGATAATGATTATTTTGTGACAAGTCTTAAAGGAAATCATTGCATGACAATGCCCCTAATTAGCCTCATTACTCATGTATTCACTTTATATAGTTACCAAAAATGTGAGAATTATAGTTTTTGTGGACAGGGGTTGCATATGATTTAATACCTAATGGTAAAATTTGTCTGATCACAAATTTGAAAGAAATGATTTTAATCACTAATTATCCTATCTGCCATTTCAGTTGTGAGTTGGATGTGCACAATCTCTTGGTTTGACCATTTACCATCAAGAAGTCGGTAAATTTCAACAGGTGCGAGAAGAAATGAATTTTGTAAATCAACTCAAAGAGTCCCTTTAATTGGCAGGAATCATTTTTACATGTCTCGTGGATCTGTACTGTACTGGTCTAGTATGCAATCTCTGACATCAAACATAAACAAGTAATAAATGCCAAACTGGTCTTCAGCCAGAAATTTCATATCAATGAGTCTACATATGGGGATCTGGTGGGTGGGGGGGGGGAGCGAGCTTTGCCATTGTCCTGCCATTTGCCAAAACATCTCAACTTACACCCTTCTTTGATGTATGATGACACAAATTCTTAACTATAAACTTTGCATTTAATCTGACTTCACTGGACTTGAAGTCTTGTTGCTTAAGGAAACAAGATCATCAATGATGCTGTACCTCAACTACAATTCCCTCACACAGTTAATGTTATGTAGTTTCATTAGATATCCAAACAAAGGTGTCATAGACAGTCATGATCTACAGTAGCACCTTCAGTGCTATAGATGTAACTGGTCCAAGTTAAAGGAGCTATAGCATCCCTCCACACACTAAGTTGCTTGCAACTCCCTGACCAAACATATTTAGGAACATCTCCAGAGTTCTAAATACAGTTGGTAACTGCACTTTGACTGGCATTCAGACAATGCAGTTTCACTCTGGTTGGTCAACAATGACTGGTACAGTCAGCTGTGTTCACAAGTAATCCCACACACTGTGTTTGACAATATTGCCTTGGGCAATTTAAACTCAGTGCAAGCTTCTGTGGCTGTGTAAGAGCATGGAAGTACTACCTCGGAGGTAGTACTTCCATGGCCGAGGTAGTACTTCCATGGTAAGAGGTGTACTATAAGACAGGAGGCTCCGTTTAAATTGGAGGAGGAGCTAGAACTTAACTTGTTTGGGAGAATTGTTACTATCTGGGGTGAGATTAGAGTGCCTTTAAGGCATATGAAAGTTGCCCAGCTTGGACAAAATGAAGTGCAATTTATATCCCAATTTGTCAGGCCCACCAAATAATGATTCCTGTGGCTATATACATGTACAGCATATCAAACAAAAACCAAAACTCATGGGGAAAAGCATTGGCATGGATTTCACCATCTGACCCTTTGTGATCTCAAATGAAATTTAACATCAACACAAAGTACACCTATGGTGACCCATCATCCACTTCCACTGAACACTCTGGCCAACTATGATAAGATTCTGACACAACCCCTAGCATTTTAAAGGCTTTTCTTGATTCTACTGTTTGACCCCTTTTAACCCCAAATGACCTTCATCCTTCAAAAGTACAACTGTGATGACCCTTGATCTACTTGACAGTCCTGCCAACTTTTATAAGATTCAGACACGACCCATAGAAGTTTAAGGCTATTGCATGATTCCATTGTTCGATCTGTTTATGATACCACAAGATCTTTGCCCTTCTTCAGAAGTGCAACTATTATGACCCATCATCTACTATTTAAACACTTGCCAAATGTGTTAAAATTTGCAGATAACTCCAAGGAGTTGAAGGATTTTGAGCGATTACACTGTTTGACCTCTCTATGATCCCAAATGACCTTTGACCTTCTGCAAGAGTACAAGTTGATTACCCATCACTTACTGAACACTCCTGTCAAATTCAGAAAGATTCAAACATAACCACAAGGAGTATAAGGCTTTTGCAAGATTTCACCTCTTTGACTCCTCATGACCCCAAATGTCCTTTGACCTACTTCAAATGTACAACTATAATGACCTATCGCCTACTATACACTCTCACCACATTTGATAAACCTGGTAACCCCTAGGAGTTGAAGGCTTTTCAGTGATTTCACTGTTTGACCCCAAATGACCTTTGACCTACTACAAAAGTACAAATGTCATGGCCCATCATCTACTAAACATTCTCGCCACATTTGATACGTTTGCAGGCAACCCCTTGGAAGTGAAGGTTTTTGTGTGATTTCACTGTTGGACCCTCTGTATGACTCCCAAATGACCTTTGACCTACTTCAAAAGTACAAGTTTGATGACCCATCATCTACTGAACACCTTCTTCAAATTAGATTTAAATTCAGACATAACCCCAAGGAATTGAAGGCTTTTGAGTGATTGCACTGTTTGACCTCCTTTTGTTTGACCTCTTTTTTTACCCTCAAATGTCCTTCGATCTACTTCAAAAGTACAACTTTGATGATCTATCATTTACTGAACACTTCTTTCAAATTTGAAAAGATTCAAACATAACTACAAGTTGAATGCTTTTGTATGATTTCACTCTTTGACCAACTTCCTGCTACCATACTTATCAAGCTCTTGATATGCATTAGAACCTAACAACTTTGACAAGTCAAAGAACCTGCAGACAGCAGCCTTTTTACCAATGCCGACAGACAGACAGACAGACAGACAGACAGACAGACAGACAATAGACAAGAAACTCAATGACAAAAATGTAACAATGCTTTTTACCTAGAGTATATCTTCACTACATGCACATAGTAGTACACTATTCCTTCTAGATTCACTGTCAGGACCAAGCCCATAGCCAGCGATAAGTCTCACCGTCTTAAAGAATGAGAGACAGTCTACAGTAGTTTGAGGAGGTTGGCTTTTGAGTTGCCAATAAACAGCTTGGTCCAGCCTTCTAAATTTGTTTGATTTGACATGTATCACTTTGTTTCAATGTATTTTAAACTCACTGATATTTCAAACCAAATTAGTCCCCGCCAAAATCTAAAGCATACCTTTTTTGCTACAGACAAATTCATATGAATTCCCGTAATTTAGATTAGAACATTCCATTATAAAATGCCTGAAAAATTCAAAGAGGCTTCTAAAGGTGTTTTTACAGGTGTTCTGAACATGATTTTTACCCGAAATATGTGACAAAAGCTGTTGCTTCCAGGGGGCAAAGCGGACCACCTGTAGGTGGCTTTGCACTCTGGGGTCACCCTGGCACTTATGGCACCAGATAGATAGTGCCTGTTGAATCAGTAACAAGAGAGATAACCTACAGTACTTAAACAACCTGGTAGAAGCCCTGCTCAGAACTATGTTTTTTACCCCGCAGATAAGTGTTGAAGTGGAGTAAAAAATATATACACAGTAAAAATACAGTGTACAGTAGTTTTGCACCCACACTCTTGTTTTGGTGTTATTCCATCATTCTTATATCACACACAGGACAAAATACAGAATCTTGTTATAGGAAGTAGGCCTATCATAAAATTGATCTTATGATCTTGGCTTAAGAAAACTATGGAAACCTTTTGCAAGCCTTATGTCACAAGCCTATAGGTAGCCTTTTAAAGTAGACTCCACCCTACTGGAGGCCAATCTACTGTATAGTCCAATGTTGTATTTTTGTGAACTATCCCTGAGGCCGTACAAGTGTCTAGTAGGCCTACTGCATGCAATAAAGCCAGTGATAGGCACCAATAGGCTTCTTATCTTACAATGCTTTGTGAGACCACAAAATATTCTCAAAAGTAATAGACTGTGGAATAATAAAAGGTAGGCATATTTGTGGAAAGTTTGAACTAGAGTAGCATAGCTACTGTCACTCAACCCTTCTGATGTTAATTACCTGCTCAGTTTTTAATACATCTTGAAGACAATCATGGTCCACACTGAATCCCTAACACTGCCCATAATTGCAGGGATCTGAAACTAAAGTCGTAGTGCATTATAAATGCGACCAGTTTGTGTAGGACAGTGGCATAACCAGTACTGTAGGAGAAGAAGATATCAAATGTCTTTCCTCTTCCCTCCCTCCCCTCCCCTTCCCTTCCCCCCTTTCTTCTCCCTCCCCCATGAAATTTGTAAGCAAAAAACAAAGCAGTGGATGGACATTTAGTACACCATCCATTTGAAGTTTAAATGCTGCTATTTGAAGTTAAAATGCTGCTAAGAAGTGCTGATTTGTGTACATTTAAAATTGAAATTACTCCAAATTCTAATATACGTAACTTCACTACCTCTCCAGCTAGACCAGGGAAACAATCTTGTGGTGATGAGCCAAATAGCAACTTCATGGATGAACAATGACCCCACTGTATGCAATGTCCTCACACAGCAAGGAGAGCTGTGTAATCCACACTAAAATTACT
>WURT03163424.1:0-10656 GCA_009936505.3 Holothuria glaberrima | reverse complement strand
TTTAGCAATGATTAAAAGTCTCCTATTATGACAAATGTGTTTACAACGTATAACAAGTGTCTTTTGTTACCATCTTGAGGTAGCTTATTTTCAAGTTAAGCATCACAAACACACGACAGTACCACATACATACACACATGTACACCCGCACATAAGTGCCATACGCACGCGTGACTGCCTATAAACCTAACGCCTTCGGCAAGGAATCAACCAAAAGTCCGAAAGACCAAGTTGGTGATTCCTTGACTCTGAAAACTTTTAAGTACTTTGAAAAACTGACAGTTTGATTACTCCTGATGGAGGAAAGTTCTGCAGGCTGTCTCTCACTGCGGGACAAAGCGGAAGCTATTTCTTAAACAGGGAGTTGTTATTGCACCCGCCTACCTAAAAATAGAATTTACACAGAAAATATCAAAACAAGTTGCATTTTCAAAATGAATTTTCTACCTCTATCTGGGCAGTTCTTTTTGCATAACGTCTTGCCAAACCTTTGACAAATTTACAGCCAAAGACTTACCGTTTCATGGAAAACAGACTGACTTCTTGTCGCACGTGCGACAGGTAGTCGAGGATTATACATTGGCAAAAATGGCGTTCTCTCAGACAAGGACAGACTCCTTGTCGCATTACAGATATTGGTCCAACTCAACTGCCATATTACTTTTTTCCAAAAATCCCCGAGGCCGGATGCCGTAGGGCGTATAAACCAAAACGCTACCCCAAAGGAATTTGGCTCTCCGACGGAGCTGAGTCCCCTTAAGGGACAAAAGACTGAATTAATGAATCTCTTGACCCTTGCACTTTTACATCTGGGTCAGTCATACGTGGCTCCATTTTAGACTGACTGGAAATACCAAATACTTCCAAGGTCCTCTCGACTCTTTGGCAAAGAGTTGAAGGAGAAAACCTAATGTTACTCCCGAAGTAGTTGTACTTCCCAAAGGAGCTGCGTTCACAAGCGACAGCTAAGAATTACTATGACCAACCTCTCGACATTTAGAGTCTCTATATCAAAGGTCTTTTTTGCGTAGCCTCGTTATAGTCTGGATTAAAAATACTGCACATGGTCTTGCCCAAAAGGCTGAGCTACCAAAAGGTCCTTTTTCCATTCAAAGTCCACCACCCCCCGCCCCGACTCTTAGGCGAAGAGAAGAAGGGCGAAACCAAACGTTACTCCTGAAGGAGTGCTGCTGTCTCAAAGACGCTACGTCCCCGAGAGGACAACAAGACCTAATGTGACCCACTTCTTGACCTCTAGACCACTACATCATGGGTTTGTCTTGCGTTACCACGTCCTAGACTTTACATGTGCTGATTTCTCTCAACAAGGAAAAAAAACCGGACTTCCTGGTTTTACAAGGCTTCAAGGCAGCAATTGTAATTATTAATATAAGTTTCCGAAGGGTTATATCGAGACGCCAAATAAGCGTAAGAAACCTGTTTATGGTTAAGGAGAGAGCTATATTTGATAAGTTGTATAACTTTGCCGTCGCTGAGGTCTAGGAAATTCATCACTCTAGATAAGATATACTGAACTAATATCTATCTACCTTACAATATTCGCTAATATTCAAACTGGATAAACGATTGTGCAAATAGGATGATGTGTTCCTCCCCAATGACGTGTAAAAATGTTGTTCTAGTTAACGTTGTTCCAACAATCACGTAACCGCTCACACGCAGAGCCGTCTGTGCATAGACACTCTCCAATGTTTTGTAATGTGATTGGTCCAAAATAATATCCATGTCAGACTCGTTATGTAGGCTTAAGACACCGAATTTCTTTTGTGCTTTGTTAGTGGCAATTAATTAAGGAAAGCCTGATCAGGTTAAAAGTATCAGAATAAAAAAAAATCACGCATCTTTTCATAATTAAAGTGACGCTAACAATCTACTTATTATCTTTTTTTTCCCTTCTTTTCTTGAAACAGCTACGATTATTGGAAGATGCTTTACTTCGCCCGAAACGGCATTCCAGGACCATTCCCATTACCGATATTTGGGACCCTCTTTTCCTTTACCAAGGTACTCTTTGTTCTTACACGAAGACCTAGGATATAACTAAGATTTAGAATTTTAGTTTACTTGAATAACTGCAACACGGGCACAGCGACATCCCTTGAATGTCCCTGTTGAGGATGGGGGATTCAGCTGGGAGAGCAGCTTGAAGGACTATATTGGGACTATTCAAAAATATGTATGACAGAATCCTTTCTGAAACAGGGAAGTAGCGCTCAAGTATAACTGCATACGCCGGGCAGCTAGTTGGGGTATAAGTTACAATTAAAAATATCAAGTCTTCCTCTTCACTTTTATAATAGTCATGGTATTACTTCTAGCACATGCAAATATGAATGAAATTTAAATTAAATGGAAGACAGTTTATTTTGAAATTTCCATCTAGATTTTACATGTACAACTTTATACAAGCATACCTATTTTCAAGGATCATATGCTACTTAGAACTTCAAAGCAAAATTTATCTTCCTATCAATAGGGCTTTACTTCGGACATGCTAACAAAGAAAAACCAATATGGAAAAGTTTTTGGGTAAATATGCCAGTAAAAGCTTTTCTTTCGGTTTTTAGTTAACAAGCCACCGCGTCAACTGAAGTTTATAAAAGTATGTTACAATGCATTGCCTAAATGAGAATGAAAATTTTCCAAACTTTCAGTTCTTGAGAATGACAGTTATCTCGTTTCAAGTTTAGTCCATTTCATTTTCTGATCTTCAGTTAGTTACAATTACGATAAATGGCAATATCCCTAATAAGACTCCGATATGCATGTTTAATGTGCTTGTATATCTATGACACTGAATGAACTAGGTCTATTTTTAAAACTTGCTCCAAAATATCACATCTCCTTGGATTTTGTTGTCGAAAGAGATAATTTTCACCTACACGTACAACAGCCACCTTGTTGCCTAGATCTAGACCCTGTTGATGGCCTCTTATTTACAAATGCCAACTGCCAATAATACGCTTTAACGTCTGAAATGAATTATTCCTATATCAAATCACTTGTTAAGCTGTAATGTCAGACAAAGTGCATTTGAAACGTTTTATTACACAATTTTTCTATTTCCTCTCTGCTCTAGATTTTCATTCATGGGCCAGTCGCTTGTTATTCATGATTTGGATATGTTACAGGAATTATTCATAAGTCGGTTTTCTTCTTTTCCAAACCACACTGTAAGTTTTAAACATGTAAATGTATCACTTTTATTCATTTTAATCATAGTAATGCCCACACGGTATCTAAAACGTAAAGCTTGTGTTCTTACTTTTAAGGAAACTACAGGTAAAGAGCATACTTAAAAAAATTTCCACGTCAAGAGAAATTTCTCAGTTACAAGCAGTTTGCATATCTTCATACGAGAGTCGCTGGCGCTAACATCGTTGGGAATCAGTCAATTTCGAAAAATAGTTACTGGATTTCAGAAAATCAAACGGATGCTTTTCATGTAATTCATTTCAACAAATGGCTGAAATGGGAAACGGTGATCTTATTTAAGGGACAACATAGTGTTTAAAATATGTTTTTTTTTATTTAAGTTAACATCATATGAGAAGCAACGCAAGTAGGTACGGTACCATACCTTACCGCAACAATATTAAGTATGTCTTCATTTGATGCAACTGTTCAAATCATCTGACCATATTTGCATACCGTTTGGTAATTTAAGAATGTTACACTATGTCAGAGGCGCCTCAAGAACTTGTAGATAATTTTAACTTTGCATATTCAACGGGTATGTGAAAGAGCTGCATAAATTTTGGCAGGGTCAAAGGTCAAAGAGCAAGCAATTAGGCCCAACACAAATATGGTAAACATAATCTCTAAAGATGGGTCACAGATGCATCACACCTACTATACTGAAGGACAGGGCGACTCATGTCATTACATCCATGTTCAGTCTCTGTCAATTATATTCCCAAATCTTTCGGTTAGAATTGACCCATATAGAACAGATTGCAAGTACCTCCCATAAGAACTAAACGGAAGCTGTAATTTTTTCGGCAAATATCATCTTATGAATTGGTTAGTACATTAAGAACAACGTGTTAAACTCTAGTACCATGACACTTTAGGTGGGATAAGTTGAAAAGATATCATACTTAGATTGCCGGCGTACAACGTGGAGGTAAACAGCGCTAGCTATGCATTAATTTAATCGTAGAAGATAAAGCCGAACGCACACGGACGACCGAAAACGCGAAACAAGAGACAGAAAACACGTTTCGTGTTTTCGCGAAACAAGCACTGCCTGATTCGCGAAACAAGTGTTTAGCTAAACATGTGTTTCGGACGAAAACGCTAATTTTGTTTTTTTTTTTGTCCAACGCACACGAACTTCAGTGCGAAAACGTGTTTTCTTTTTCGTGTTTCGCGTTTCTGTCATCCATGTGAGTTCGGCTTAAGAAGTCAATTAAGAGCAGCAGATGTCGAATTGTGAAACCGACAAAAACATCAAGCAAGAACAGCTGTGAGGGATTTCCGTTTTGGCAAGTCAATGACTTGTTGGGCACAGACATTTTGACTTCAGTGGGGATATGGCATTAAGCTGGATCATTTTAAGTGTTACTTTCACTCGATGATAAGCATCAGAGAGCATTTTGATTCTCATTATCCTCAGAAAGGACCGTTTGATGATAAGCCTTTTAATAAAGCATTAACTGCTCTGCGTGATGGCAATTGGAGGGCGGCACGTAATACTCTCAGCCCAGCATTCACTGGAAGTAAATTGAAACAGGTACTCATTTTATATAATTGTAGTGAGGTTCAGTATTTGATACAGTAGTGCAAGGTATAATTTCTTTTCATATAAGCACTTTTTATGGTTTGTTTCACAGCTGCATCATTCCGAGATCAAAAAAATTTATTGGCTGCACATCTTAAGTAGCCTTTAGAGCCACATTTCTTGGTTTGAAAACGTTCACTATTTAAACTTGTAAAATAGCAACATACGTTTATCAGAGGAATAATTGGCACGAGTAATCACACAAGATTATTTACCTTTCACCTTTCCTCACTTGTAGATGACTCCCCTTATCAACGAATGCTGTGACCATTTAGTCCAACATTTTGATGAACTGAGGAACTCTGAAGGTGGTATTCAGTGTAAAGAGTGAGAAAAGTTACTAAGGTTGTCAGTCTTCTGTAATGGTAGACCAAATTCGGAGAAAGTCTTAGATTCCGATCGAGTGTATGCAAAGTCTTATTGATGCTCTTGGATTGATTTTTGATTCCTTGCCGAATGCAGGCAGGGAATCTATGCGATGGTGATATCGTGTGTGTGCGTGTGTATGAGTGTCATGTGACGCCTTTGTTTGTAAACACAATATCTCAATAGGGGTAACACCGAGTGGTCTCATACTGGGCATGTGGATTGTCCATATTGAGTAGATGATCCGTATTGTTTTTGGTGGAGGTCAAAGGTAATTTGGGGTCACCAGAGGTCAAAAGGTAAAAACCTTATAAACACGATATCTCGAGTAAGGTAACTGTAAGGAATCTCATACTTAACATGTATATTTGCCATATTGAGTAGATGGTCCCTATTCTTTGTTGTAGAAGTCAAAGGTCATTTAAGGTCACCGGAGGTCAGATGGTAAATACCTTGGAAATTGCTTGCAAACACGATATCTCAGAAACGAGAAATATGAGAGGCCTTATACTTACCATGCAGATTGCCCATATTTAGTGGATAATTCCTATTGTTTTTGGTGGTTGGTCAAAGTTCATTTAGGTTCAACAGAGGTCAAAAGGTAAAAACCTTGTAAACACGATATCTTAAGAAGGGTAACTGCGAGTAATCTTATACTTAGTTTATGGATTTTTATATTAAGTAGACGGTCCGTATTCTTCTTGGTGGAGGTAAAAAGTCATTTTGGGGTCACCAGAGATCAAATGGTAAATACCTTAGAAATCGCTTGTAAACACGATATTTCCGGAAGGAAAAACATGAGAGACCTTATACTTACCATGCGGATTGCCCATATTAATTAGATGAACCTAATTGTTTTGGGGGAAGGTCAAAGGTTATTTTCAGTCATCAGAGGTAAAAAGGTAAAAAATTTGTAAACACGATATCTCAAGAAGAGGAACAGTTAAGAATGTTATGCTTAGCACGTGTATGGCCAATATTGAGAAGATCATACCTAGTATTTTTAGTGGAGGTCAAAGGTCATTTGGGATCACCAGAGGTCAAATTTCCAGGCCCGTAGCCAGGGGGGATCAGGGGGTTCGCACGAACCCCCCCCCCAAATTGAGTATATGATTCCTTTTTGTTTTTGGTGGAGGATTTTGTGGATTTGGGGTCACCAGTGGTTAAATGGTAAATACCTTGGAATTTGCCTGAAGGATAAATGTGAGAGATCTTATACTCACCATGTGGATTGCCCGTGTAAGTTAAGTACATGATCCCTATTGTTTTGTGGGAAGGTCAAACGTCACTTTCAGTCATCAGAGGAAAAAAGGTAAAAACTTTCTAAATACGATATCTCAAGAAGAGGAACAGTTAAGAATGTTATGCTTAGCACGTGTATGGCCAATATTGAGAAGATCATACCTAGTATTTTTAGTGGAGGTCAAAGGTCATTTGGGATCACCAGAGGTCAAATTTCCAGGCCCGTAGCCAGGGGGGATCAGGGGGTTCGCACGAACCCCCCCCGCCCAGACCTAATTTTTATTTTTTTATTAAAATGGGTGTTTTCAGGGCAAAATGTCAATTCCGCTGGTTTAGCCAATGTAAGCCGTATGAGTAGCTGTTTTGTTTCAGTGCAACACAATTCCCTCTGATTAACCCTCATACAGCCACACACAAACTCTAGAGGGAATAAAGAAAACATTGACACAAACTTGAAAATTCCAAAAATTCAAGAATATGCCGAACCCCAGTGGCTGTGATGAAAAATGAAAAAGTGGGGGGTAAAGGTATGTCCACCCCCGCAATATTTGTCAAGTGCTCCAAGAAGCAGGGAGAATTTCAAAGCGGGGGCTGAACATATTCTTGTTAATTAGAATACTTGGGAAGTGCCGTTTCCGGCCATCTGGGAGTTTGTAAAGCCGAAAATTTTGTGCTACGCTCCGCGCCAACTGATGGTGGCGCTCCGCTTCGAAATATATATTAACATTTTTCATAGACTGATTTTGTTTGCATTAATTGAGAAATCGCACACATGAGATCCATATTTCAAGGCTGGGTACATGCAGCTTAAAACACTCGGGAAGTGCCGTTTCCAGCCATCTGAGGGGTTTGTAAAGCCAAAAGTTTTCTTGTACGCTCCGCGCCAACCGATGGTTGCACTCCGCTTAGAAACATATATTAACATTTTTCATAGATTGATTTTTTTTTTTGGCATTAATTGAGAAATTGCAGACAAGAGATCCATATTTCAAGGCTGGGCACATGCAGCTTAAAACACTTGGGATATGCCGTTTCCAGCCATATGAGGGGTTTGTAAAGCCAAAATTTTCTTGTACGCTCCACGCCAACTGATGGTGGCGCTCCGCTTAGATAGTCCTGCCGCGCAAGACCAACCCCCCCCCCGGACAAAAGCTGGCTACGGGCCATTATTTCAGAGCCTTGTAAACACAAATTTTCAAAGAAGGGTAACTGTGAGGGATCTCATACTTAGCATGTCAATTGCCCATGTAAAGTAGATGATACCTATTGTTTTTGGTGAAGGTCAATGTTCATTTGTTGTCATCAGAGGTCACACGGTCAAAACCATGTAAACACTATATCTCAAGAAGAGTAACTGTGTGGGATCTTATACTTAGCATATGGATTGCCCATGTTGAGTAGATTATCTCTATTGTTTTTGGTGGAGGTCAAAGGTCATGTGGGGTCACCAAGGGTAAAAGCTCAAAACGTTATAAACACGATATCTCCTAAAGGATATGTGTGAGGGATCTCATATTCACCATGTAGATTTTCCATATGTTGAGTAGACCATCCCTATTGTTTTTAGTGGAGGTCAAAGGTCATTTGGGATCACCAAAGGTCAAAACATTGTAATCATAATATTTTAAAAAGGATAGCTGTGAGGGATCTCATACTTGCCCTGTTGATTGTTAATATTAGCAGGTTGATCCATATAGGGTAGGTGATTCCTATTGTTTTAAGTTGAGGCGAAAGGCCATTTTGGGTCACAAAATTTCAAAGGTTTTGACCTTATTACACGATATCTCAAGTAGGATAACTGTGAGGGATATCGTGCTTGTTATGTGGGTGATTCATGTTTGTAACAATCCATCATATGGCAAGGAATCACTAAGCTATTTGACTTTCTGGTTAGATCTATCGTTTGCTCATTTAACCTACTTAAAGTTTGTTGAAAGACTAATTTACAACAGCTTATCAGGAGATGTGCAAAAAAGAAAGTCGGACCAGACAGAAACAATCATTATCAGAATCGAGGTCCTCAATGTTAGGGTAAATACAAAGCGGAATTGAAACCCATTATGTAACAAAACGTATACGAGAGGTGAAAGATAAACCACGGCTTATCTAATCGTGTTCGAAGTATTAAATTATTAAACTGGCTTGAGACGTAATAGACATTATAATTGAAATAATTCCAAAATCAGGGGCCACTTAACTTTTTAGAAAGGATATTGAGGAGTGGGCGAAGTCATAACAAATGATTCCCTTTGAAGCTTCTATGTGGATACTTCCCGTAATTGCCTCAAAGTAAACTTAGGCTAAAGGGCAGTAAACTCTCTCACCATTTGTGCATGTAGATTTGTGAGCGACTTTACTGCCCTTTAGCCTAAGTTTACTTTGAGGTAATTACGGGCCTCAAACTTTGAACTTTTTTAAACATGTGTTAAAACTTTGTAGTGAGAAGATTTCTAATTTCATACAGTGAGCTAGTCAAGCAAAGTACATCAAATCCATGGGTGAGTTTTCTTACTGTAAATGTATGTAAGTCACTTCTCGGAGACAACGCAATGAAAGGGAAAAGAAAACCTTTTGTAAGGAAAGGTATCACATGGCATGGTTTGACTTTATGTGATGAAAGTTAAGTATCAAATATTGATGTGTATATATTAACACAAACCCCTCATCTTTAGATTAACTGTTATTTAGATAGTTGATTCCTTGATATTTTTACAGCTTATATGGAGCATACAGTATGGACGTTGCTGCAACATCATTTTTTGGAATGCAGATAGATTCACAAAACAACCCAAATGATCCTTTTGTGAAGTATGCAAAAGAAAGCTTTTCTGGAGGAATTTTTAACCCAAAGCTACTAATTGGAAGTAAGTCGCAGCTGAAGTCACAACATTCTATTCTTTATCAAGTACATCGGCTCGCGAGGCAGGAAGGGGACTGGAGCTGCGTCCCTTACATTTGGGTACACAATTTGCTTTTAGGGCGCAAAATGTAAGCTATTTGTGAGCACACTGGCACAAATTTGTGGGCAAAAGTGCAGCTTATCCAACCCTTTCCTCGTGAAAGGTTCCAATACGCTTTTGATCAAAGAAAGACAATAAGACCCAGTTCGAAATTCAAAGTAATCTTACGCGGTGATGAAGTTCAAAAACAGTTCATTATTCACACACAACCTGTAAATATTTAGTAAATGTGAGGTACGATTATTCAGTGCTGTGAGACTAGAATGTTATTTTTGTAAAAAGTATTATTGGAAACAATTTTCGGTGTAAGAAGGGAAAATAACGTTGATTGGAGTATTACCGTCGGTTAAATTCGCGGCCGTTCATTTGACCGCCTTAGTTAGACTAGCTTAAAATGTTTGAAATTCCTGCATATAGGGCTGTTGTCTGTGTACATTCTTTTGAGATGACCAGTTGAATCACGATCAGTTCCATTCTCCGGTCAGCTGCGTGTTTTCAGGAAGGGCGGAGATCTATTTGTGCACTGTTGAATGGCTCCTTTTCGTCATCATATCATGATAGTGCCACAGTATTATCATCAACTATCACCACCCAAAACTGAACTATTGGAAATCATTTGCATAATTTTTAGGAAGTTGATACAACCAAGTTCTCTAACATATTTATAGTTTACCCAACTGTCAAATCGGTCAGTCGGTCGGTCGATCAGTCAGTTAGACGAGGTTTTACGGCTCAGTTTCTAAACAATTAGTAACAATGTTTCCTTTCAGTTCTACTATGAAGGTAGCATATCATCCGAATTTGCACTTGAGATGCTTAGGATGCTTGACGAATATAATTTACGCTTGGCAGGTCAATACATGAGGCACTGCATACTTTTATTAAAAATGGTTTAGAGATAATGCATTGAAAAACAAGGTTTCGCATGGTTTGCAATGACGTTTGAAGTTTGGAGATAATGGCAAAAGATACGTAATGCCAAAATTGTGATTGCGTGTTCTATTATAGCGAAAACAGTCATCTAATTCCCATGCATTGAACTTCGTACACAGTTACTCGTTGATCGTCCAAGCTAACAAATAATTGAATGCCAATATTTCGTTTGTGAAACTATTGATAAATGAATTGACTTTATAATGACGTAACAAATTAATTATCAGGCCTTTTTGTCTGTCAATATATGAGTCATTCTACCATCTCTAGCCACCCGTTATTGAGAATCCTGCATTCTGGTTGGTTAAACACTGACCTGTTATTCTGCAACACACGGTCAGTAAACGTAAA
>WURT03163413.1:0-10656 GCA_009936505.3 Holothuria glaberrima | reverse complement strand
TGTGCTCTTAAGGAGGGCAGATTTTTCAATAAAAACCCAAACTTTCTCAACTTTTCTTAATGAAAGCAAAACTACGATTTTTTTCCAATGTAACTTCAGTATTTTGGCCCGCTTCGCGCGCCTTAAATTTTGATTTCGGTTTCATTTCGGCAACTCATTGCATCCGTAGGGGCTTAAAATAGCTGGCCCCCAGTCAGGCGGCTTGGCTCCAATGTCGGTAAATCCAAGCACCACCCCTGGCTGAGCCTGCATGCAGTTTTTCCATTGGGCAATGAAATAGAACCCAGTTTTCATAGTAACCCCAAATATTGAACCATTCGGCACCATTTTGCATCTGCGCCCCTTCACTTAGACTCCCCACCGGGATAGGAGAGAAGTTTTAGGTGAGATGTCCCCCACTTCCAAAATCAAATCGACGCCCCTGGGGGTATGACGGGTGAATAGAAATTAAAGCCTCTTGGAATGTGGTACTCAACCTTACCGTTCGTCGCCTCGGTGTTTGTGATGTTAGGGAGAAAAACATCTGTACTTTAACAAACTGTGGAGCTACTTACTTCTAGTTAGGAAAAACAAGGATTGTTATCATATGCAATCGTATGCAAAACGAAATGGCAAACCTTTAAAAGTAGTTCGGCATGCAAAAGAACAGCTACCAGGCCCAGCCACAAGGAATGAGAACCCCCCCTTCCGCCCACAGAAATTTTGGGGACGCGGTGGGCAATGTGAAAAAAATGACAGAGAGCAAAAAAAAAAAAACAGTGAGCAAAAAACAAAACAAAAACAAAAAAAAAACGGCGAGATGAGGGAGGGATGCAGGGGTGGCTGCGGGTGGGGAGTGGCGACGGGGGGGGGGAGTTAGGGTTAGGGTGCCCTAATTGAGTGTAATGGTTAGTTGAGACTGACAGCCATCCATCGTGTACAACGCAGCTTAACGTTTCCACTGTATACTTTCCGAAGAGATAAGAATATAGATTTCGTGTGAGCAAATCTTTGACCGGGAAAATTTACACTCTGCCTGCACCCCCCGTACGGCCGGGAATTATTTTAGAATATCATAAGAAACGTAAACTGATGGAAATAAGATTTACCTTTTCAGCATTTATATCAACGCTTTTAATTTTGTGGAAAGTACAAATGAGGAGTTTGGGAACTCGCCAGACTAACTGTAGCATACACGTTATATGATTGGGTAAACAGTTAAGAGGAGAGGGTATTAACTATTCAAAACGTCAATTTTGCAAACAATTGTTGCATTGATGAGATCCAACCTCTCGTCAAAACGACATTTTTCTGAATTTTGTCATTTTGACGAGATAATAACAACTGTGCAACTATTCAATTTGCAAACAATTGTTGCATCGACGCGATCCAGCATCTCGTCAAAACGACATTTTTCTGAATTTTGTCGTTTTGACGAGAAAGTTACGACTGTGCAACTTGTCAATTTGCAAAAAATTGTTGCATTGACGAGATCCAGCATCTCGTCAAAGCGAAATTTTTCTGAATTTTGTCGTTTTGACGACATAGTAACAACTGTGCAACTCGTCAATTTACAGAAAATTGTTGCATTGACGAGATCCAACATCTCGTCAAAATGTCAATTTTCTGAATTTTGTCGTTTTGACGAGATATTAACAACTGTGCAACTCGTCAATTTGCAGAAAATTGTGGCATTGACAAGATCCAGCATCTCGTCAAATCGTCAGTTTTCTGAATTTGTCATGTTGCCATGTCGTCATCTCGTCAATTTGCAGATTTCTGTCATTTTGTCAAGTTGGCAACTCGTCAATGCAATGTCTCTTCTACACTTCTGTTCTCTTGAATAGGTTGATAAGTTGATAAGATATTAGTTTCACATTTGTGCATGGAAAATAGTCTTACGGAATGATTTTCCTAAGGACTCTGCCGTTCTTGCCGGTTAAAACCTGTACTGGCCGAGAACATTGCTCATTTTTCTGTAAAGAAAGAACTGTTACAGGAAATAAGTTTCCCACGAACGCAGGTCTGCAGCCCCGCGTAACCTAGCTCGTATATACTACCATAAGTGAAGATATCGCATACTTCCGAAGGGAAAATTTAATGTATATATGACTTCATATTGCACGCCACATTTTTTGTACATAGAAGTTATGTACTTTTTTGTACAAAGCAATTCGAATAAGGACGATTAGTAATGGAGGTTGCGAAGGTAGAGAGGCAGCTGATACAAAGCTTTAGTAGTTCTTTTTAAGTGTTACAGACATTTTTCATTTCCCTTAAAATGGCCAGTCGGCTGTATATACTGCAAAGGCACTAATACTCAACAATATATTTTCCATGTACGTTGTTCCCTAACCAGATCAGATCATTATTGTGCGGTTTTTTGGTTTTTTGAACAGTATCTTAATTATCGTGAGTTTTCTTACCATCAAATAACATACTTTGGAGAACAAAAAGGGATGAAAATGTCAAAAAAAGTTTTTCTTCCTTATTAAAGATTTAGCAAGGGTGCTTAAATTATAGCTCTGGCAATAGAATTTTGACGTCATGAAAATCGAAACTACCGATGATGGTAACGGATCAATAAGCTATCACAGTATCGACTAGTCAGGGTAACCCGACCTCGGTGGCATGCATAATACGACCTTTCATACCTCTCGAGCTCAGGAGTATGAATGGCCGTAATATGCATGCCATCGAGGTCGGGTCACACTGACTACGTATCGACCCAATGTACCCAACGCATACAGTAGTGTAGTACAGGACCATCCGTGTATGATCGATGTACATGAAATAACGTTGAACTAATATCGTATTGTACATTGTACGGTCGTTCTCTTTGGACCCTATTACTTACAACTGTCGTAGATTATGCCAGAGAAGGGTTAAAGCATAAGACACGAACTGCACAAGGTTTTGTATTTGCAAAGCAACCTCGACGAAGGGAAAATGCAGAAACCAAGAAAGCTTCTTAGTCTTAATACTGATAGGCAGCAGACTGCAAAAATGTTGGCCTAATGTTGTATACGTGTGCTTTGTTAAGTAATCGTCGTACGACGAAGTGTGTTCACACACATGTACACATCGTATGCACGTACAGTACATACATAGCAATGAATTGTCGATACTGTCTCGAATCGGCTCGCAATCGAAGTCAAGGAAAGGGCATACTGTGACGTTATCAAAAATCCGGCATACGGTTTTTTTGGATTCTTACGAGACGACAGGTCATCTTAAAGGATTATTAGTTTACATAATAACAGTGGTTGTAACAAGTCAAGTCAGTGACTCGGACTCGAGTCGACTCGAAAGTCGCATATTTGACTTGACTTGGTCATCAGCCAAAATGACTTGACTTGACTCGAGTCTGGAACTCTAAATGACTTGACTTGACTCGAGTCACCACCTAAAATGACTTGACTCGGACTCGAGCAGAGCATGAGTCGAGTCAAACTGAAGACTCGAGTCAGGGAAAATGGCTCGTGTCTCCTGATGTGACTCGAGTCCTTTGAAGCGACTCTGATGTTTTGGGTACTGTGCACGCGCATATCGCGAGGTAGACGCGGCGGCAACATGTACCGTGCCCGTGTGTGATCAATACCCGCACTGAATGCCTGTAGTATAGTTGTCACTTGACAACAAACGGGCCGCGTCGGGCTGTTCTACAAATCCGCACTCACTGCTGTGGAAGCATGTCATATCAGACTATGTACACAGCATGCCAGGCATGGACCATTACAATCGCCGATCTCTGTGGTTTCGATCGAAAAGCAACATGTTGCGTAAACAGTAATGCCATCTGGTTGATCCTTGGTCTGATGTAGGCACTTTTCGTTGTTCGAGATTTTTATTCCTGTGTAAATATTTTAAATGAATTTATTAAAGTATGAATCTGTTCATTTTTTCTCGTTATAATAATTTTGTTGACCTCTGCATAAAGAAGTATTCAAAAAATATTGCCAGGCCAGCTAGGCGGGGCACGGGGCCATACCCTTGTCGTTTTACCATGACAAATACTTTTCCCGAGTGACATGATGACTATATGTGAAGCAAAATTTACTTGTACCACAAATTCATTCCAAAAATTTACTTTTTGTCTTCTTGCAAAATTTCTTTCAAAGTAAAATATGACAATTATGCCTTCTGAACGGCAAACTGTGAAGAGCTCGGTGTGCGCTCGCTGTCACCAGGAAGGTGTCAGGAAGGAGATACAACGACCAAATCTGTCAGACAATCTGTACCGGACTGTCTTGAAACTGATTTTATTCTATTCTGGCACCCATTTGATTGATGGGTCTTTTTGTTCCTATTGCCAAGTCCCTGTTGCCTAAATCCTTTTAAAAATGATCTCCTCCTTTCTTTTCCACGTAATCCCACGACAAATTTCACTGTTTATACGTGCTTTGAAGTGAGGTTTGTTTCCACCAATTACCAAACATACCAGACATTGAACTGTCTCATTATCGAACGATAAGCCTCGCCCACATGAAACGTCCGTACCGCTGCATATTCATTTAGGTAGAGCGTTACACCGGGTCATATTTACACTTATTACGCAATGCGTGTTGACCTCGCTTACAAAACACATCCCACAAGCATGGCTGTCTGTCCTTCATGCTCACAACCATTTACCACAACAGTTTCCGTACCGTCTGTGCTTTACTGTGGGATACTACAGCCCACCCATTGAGATTAAGTACTATCTCCCTATTTACCATGCTGTTTGCATTATCGTTACAGAACGGTAACGAACGTCCGTGGTACTTTGAGGAATACTTGTACTTATTTTTCGGTACTTTGAGGAATATTTGTACATAATTTTTTGACGAGTGGCATCACAGATTCGTAAACTTTTCGTTTCCTAATAGGCTAAACCAACCTACAGTAGTAGTTGCTAAAGCACCAACAATCTCTTTCACATCCTGCTGTTTTGAAAGCGAAGCAGCCTGCAGCTAAGGCCCAAGGGCTACAATTCAAATGGTAGTAACTATAACTTTATGTATAGAATAGAAGGGAAGTTTTAAGACCCCCTTAGTATACCAGCTGTAGTTAGTTCAATACAGAGTGTCTTAACGATTCTCCAGTAGTTTTTTCGTATTTTACGAACTTTTGCACATGCTGTAGAAGGCGTTTGCTATTGTCTGACGTAACGTGATAAATTGATTTGATTGGTGGATTTCAAATCAGGGGTGACGAAGGTGTGGTTTTGCATGCATAATTGTTTGGGTGAAAAAAATTTGTCAGTTGTTACGAAAGGTATATTACTTGTTAATTAGTGCTCACCGGCTAGAAATTTTTCAAGTTAACTGTCTTTCATCGAAAGAGACCTGATCGTTTGTAAAACAGGATAGATTAAATAAAATGTAGGAGAAACGCAATATTTCCCTCTAAGTTTGACGAATAACCCCGAAAGGTTAAAATTTAACGTTTTTGCTTGACGGCTGGCAACGAAACGTTAACAAGTTCAACGTAAGAGGCGAGTCTTCTCATTGTCATATTGACAATGCATCATTGATCCTGGTTGATCTGGATACGAAAATAACAATTTGAGAGGAGGACAAGATTACTATCTGAAACGATGATTGCTTCCAGAAGTCTATAGATAGTTAGATCATGGAACTAATACTTGGGAAAGGAGAAGAAACTTTACAAATCCCTTTGAAGACGACGATCTTACCGCCAAGGTCTAACTCGTAAACTATTTAAAACCACTAATCCCTCTCCCTTTGTACTTCAATGAAGATTCAATAATCTTAAAAGGTGTTACTGTTAGTAACTAAGCACACTGGGTACATGTGGTCTGCTACATCTTGAAGAGGACATCGCCGAATTTTGTCTATCACTTCAGCATTGCCAGTAGCTTGAAATAAAAATTAAATTGCTCGTTTCGTCGCGAAGTGTCGCTTATACGTAAGTGTTGTTTTGATTCCATGTTAAACTCCGAATATGTATAAACCTCTTACAATATGCGCAATTATGCGGAAATTGATCAAAATTCAACTGTTAAGTATAGAATCTTCACTAGTCTGCTCATTTGCATATGGCATTAACATTACTCTTAGCACCAGCATCTATTTTTATGAAGCAATAACCAGTCGTTTTGAATTTTTAATCTGCATTCCTTGTTTAGCTGTCGGCAACTACCTCGGCATCAAACGATTGTTCTATTTAATCCATTTGTTAGGGTATCAGTAATGAAATAGGTTGCTAGTGATAAGAAGTGTAAATTGTTAGCGCCAGACAAAAGAACTGAAAAACCATGAAGTCTCATCAGCGATTATTACAGGATTATCTCCTCACGCATGTCTGGGTCTAATTGAATTAGCATAAATTAAATTTGGAACTTTCTTCCCCTGTCCAGGTAGTCCATGGTTAGATCTCCTTTCTAACACCTCATTCGAAGTCCAAATCAAAGTTCCATACTAGTGTTCCCATGTTGTAAATTCCGCGGATATTCAGGGAATTTCCCTCTGGATCCTGCCGCAAAATCATACTGGACCACAGTCAAGTCTGCCTTATAGCCGTCCCTTTTCCCCGCACCGAACGTTCGCAAAGTAGTCAATTCTTCATCTGAAGTAGTGGGGATGAAAGGCATCGTCGATCTTGTTCTCACCACTTTTGGAGACTTTCCACGTCACTGTATTGCAAGAGGGGGAAGTTTCCACCAGTAGAACGAAATTTTCGCCCGCTTTGGGAGCGCATGTGCATAAGCGGCTCTAAGCAATTTGGTTTGGGATGGAAAATCAGGTACGTATTCAGAGGTTTGAAAGACCCCCCCCCCCTTCCCCGGCAATATCAATGGTCTGCTTCAGAAAGCTCAATAGGAGTATGGTTACTATTTTGTATTTAAGTGAAGTCCTATAGGTTTTTCAAAAGCTCTTCAGAAATCATCTCAGACTGTCAGTCATGCGCTGGTCTTTCTTTAAAAGTAACTATACAATCATAACAGGCAAGCGCTATTCCATAGACATAAGAAGCGCTATTCCATAGACATAAGAAGCGCTATTCCATGGACATAAGAAGCAGGGGAAACAGGCAAAGCGGCATGATTCGTTTTGGGTAAAATGAGACAGCCTAAATTATACAAATTACTAAAGTTAATGTTTAACATTTCATGGTCAGGACACTTGACCTCGAAGAGGATCATTCACTGCTCGATCGTGGGTGAACACCAGAAAAATTCGACAGGAGCTCAGACGGTAACGAGGCAAGAGTGAATTAATTTCCCCCAAACCTGATGCTGCGACCTCCATTTAGAGTATTCATGCAAAGGACGGAGTGTATACACAATCCTGAGCTACTTTCTCAAAGTCTAGAAAGGATGGTGAATCCCAGATCAACACTTACAGCTGAACCAACTAAGTCAATGCCTGAAGTGGATAGCGTACTGTGTCCCACACCCTGACACGAAATCACTACGAACAGACATGCCCAACAAGCCGTTTTATGAGCATCCGAAAACTTCCAGTACCACCTGTATTTGATCCGAGGACCTTTCCAATGCAAAGCATAGCATTCAACTACCAAGTTAGCTTCACCCTTACAAATTTTGTTTCTTGCATTGTGTCACAATATGTTTTACCGTTGCCAAGAAGCCATAAAAATGTTGGTTTTGTGTTATGTTTTCTTGAAATAACGAAAATTTTGAGCTGGTTAGAAGACACAAACTATGAAATGGTAGC
Source organism: Holothuria glaberrima (assembly GCA_009936505.3). NCBI lineage: Eukaryota > Metazoa > Echinodermata > Holothuroidea > Aspidochirotida > Holothuriidae > Holothuria > Holothuria glaberrima. The sequence continues at coordinate 2,995 of WURT03163413.1, read as the reverse complement.
ACTGTTTTGGATCTCAGCACCTTCGTCAACATTTTTTTAATTAGGAAAGACATTGGAAAAGGGGAATACCTGTAACTTAGAATGGCAATTAACCACATCCACAAAAAGGTCAGTCAGAATAGGGAGCTGTCACAAAACTGGACAGATCTAGTGGCAGCTCACTGGTCAGAAGTCTTACTACATGCAGCTTTGATCAACTATTTGATGTCCATTTTAAAATAATTAAAACCGACATTTTCGCAACTCTGTTCAAAGTTCGGGTAACATATTACTTTTGTCCATCTGCTTCTTAAATTGATCACATGGCTACTAGGTGCGATTTCAGAACTTTCGATCAATTAAAATTTTGATAGTCACTGATACAGCGTTGAATAAAAAGTATCGCATACTAACTTACAATAAACGCGTTTTCTGTTTTTGCCTCAACTTTTTTCACGCATGACGGCCAATGGGGGAGAGCAGGCCTGTTGCGTCACCGCCTGGATCCGCCACTGTATACACGGCGGTATTTACAACGACCTTTTGGAAATCCAGTGTTCCCAACCAGCACAGTCAGACAGTGCTGGTCTTAACTGATTTTCTTCTTACAACAAAACTAGGACCTAAATTCCTTATTTACTGCCATAGCTTTTCCTTCCCAAATCTTACTCTAATATTACAGTTGTTTTTGATCACTTCAAACCTATGACAATTAATTCTAAAAATATGAAATAAAATCATCAATTTTGCCACTTCATAAATTTTCCTGTAGAGCTTACGACATATTTGTTGATATCTGAATGCTATTTGCGAAACATTGTGACATCACACATAATATCTGATTTCTGTAGGTCCTATATATATATATATATATTTATATATATATATATACATGTTAATCGCCTCTCAGTACAAACATCCCATATAAGGGCGCGATAGTGTGACTTGCGTTGACTTGTCGACACCATCAACTGACTCGAGTTGACTCGACCAAAATGTCTGGCTTGACTTGACTCGACTTGGCTTTTGTCTTGACTTGACTTGAAAATGTGCTCGAATTGACTCGACTTGAGCAATGTGACGAATGACTATACTTGACTTGCGACTCGACCACCGTTGACTTGACTTGACTTGTGACTCGGCCTAAGGGTGACTCATTACAAACTGCATAATAACCACGTCTCGTGCTGGAAGAACCGTAGAAGTATCTTTTAGGTAACTGTGTTGTTGCAGGAGACTAATAATTTAATTGGTTGGTGTCTTTTACGTTAATTTGTCCTTTCGTAATTTAAAGCAAGAGGTTTCGCGATTCCTAGTAAACTTTCTACCAAAGAAAAAAAAACCTTTTTCCAAACTAGTCAGTGATTGCAGCCTTCATTCAATGGATCAACTAAGAGATACATAGTACTGCCCTTTTTACTCCACTCAACATAGGCGCGGCCGGGATTGCGGAATTTCGAGGGGGAAGGGAATAAGATGGGGATTCTCAAGTGCACCGTTGCATGCAAGGTGACCAGAGGTCGCGTTAGGGCCTCAGGCTGGCGGGGCCCGGGATCGAGCCCCGGTATTGTAAGGGGCGAAGCCCCTGGGAAACTCTTGCAATATTGCATATTAAGAGCTCAGAAATCGTCTCCAGTTACCCTGTTAAGGAAATTTTATAACATTTCATTGTTCATGAAATCTGATGTTAATAGCTCAGTGCAGGTGGGTACTATGGGCACATGATGAGGTCCTGGGCAAATCTGAGATTATTTCAAAATTTCTACGCCAGCATTAAGAACAACATGTACATTTGGGAAATTAAGAAATGATTTTTGCCGTAACTAGTGTTTTATTTTTGTTATAGGGTTAGTCGGATATGAGGCATGAAAGGCAATATTTACGCGCGAACAGTGCTGAATTTTTTTCTTTTAAAACAACATATTTCACAGTAAAATTGCATTTAGGCAGAATTTTGAGACATTTAAATTCACCAACTGAAATGATTCTATCAGTTTGATAAATCTGATTTACTGAATTCTTTGTAATCTAGAGAGCAGTACTATTCTTCAGATATGTTTATCTTTTCAAAAAAGGCGCTCGAAAATTAAGAAAGGATGTGAAATAATGTGAGAAAAGTTTTGATAGTTTTCAAATGATTTGTAATAGAAGATGAAAAAAATAAATCCATCACTCAAAAACACAGCTCTCCCTGCCCTCTTAAACGCCTTTTGAGTTCATTTAAAAAAAAATCGGAAATTTTCGGAAAGCGGTTGAAGGAGGCACGCGACTCCATTGGCCCCCAGCAGGCGCTGCCGCGCGCAATAGCACGTCACTTCGCAGCCTGGAGTCTCTAATCATCATACAAGGCATCTATGGCGAAATATGGCATCTCAATCCTCGCAGATTAAAAAATATTTACTCTTTAACACAATTTTATTACTACAGTTCAGTACAGATAGCCGGGCCCTGCATATATTATTACTTCACGTCCATAAATTTGAAGACTAGCATCATTTCTCAGCCATTCACCTGTTTCTGCACATTTTAACCTTCCTCTCGTCATCAACCACTTATGAATGAGATGATTAAAACTAAAACCTCCACCCAACTCCTGCAGAAAGATATACTTTTGAATACGCTTTGTATATTTTTTGCTCTTTATTTTTCTTTCTCCTTGTTTTCTTTCTCTTCTTTTACTCCTTTCAGTTTTTTTTAACGACGAGGGGAGAGGGTGGCCCCCTGGCCCCTTAATCCCCGCCTGACTCATCTGAGCAACTATGATATTTCTCCTATCAAACAAAGTATAGTATACGTTAAAAACGTTTTCTGGAAAAGAAGAATAACAAGACCCAAATGGGCACTATGGTTCCTTGCTAAATGTAATGAAACTGCGCCATGAGCACAGCACAAAAAATAGCTAATGTGAAGTTTGCCTGTAACTCTGGTGACTGCTACATGGTCTTCAAAGTTGTTGGCAGTGAACGTTTACTTCATCTACCAAGTTTCACAAAAGTTGCACAAAACCTGCTCTGTA
>WURT03163402.1:0-10656 GCA_009936505.3 Holothuria glaberrima | reverse complement strand
GCTGCACTATGATGGACCAAAATATACCTACCCTGAGACTGTATTTTTCACTCAGAAATATGCTTTAACCTCATAGCTTCCGGGGGCTTTGCCCCAGGACTCCACCCGCTAACCTCACGCTTCACGGATGGTTTCGCACACACCGTGAAAAATGGTCCCTTTCGTAACATGGCCCCCTCTAAAAAAATCTTAAAAAGGGCCCTGCAGTTTCGTACAAACTCTTCTTTTATAATTAAAACCACCAATACCCCATGGCCTAACGCAACGGAGGGGAATTTTTTCCCTCCTCCAGAAATTTTTAAAGCAAAGTTTTTTATCGCCATCGATCTGTGTAGTTTTACTGACTTTCTAAGGTATGTTTAGATGCAAGTTGCAAGGTACGGAAAATGCCAGTTAAGGCACCTTTGTATGGGACAGGTGTTAAGCGAAGGATGGGAGGGCGCCCAGAGCCCTCTCCTTGAGGATGCTTTTCTTACCTTTTCTATAACCCATATGCTAAAAAGTCAAAATGCGATCTTTTCAGCGCGCTTTTCGCGCACCCACTTTGGATTCTTTTCTTCCATTCTTAAAATTATTGTCCAATGGCCCGGGAAACCCTCAAAATAATTCACCCTACCCTTCTTAATCATGCCCACTCCAGTATCCATTCCGGCAGAAATTTTGTCATACAAAGAAAGAACATAACTGAAAAAAGTCAAATTGTGATTTTTTTGTACTCTGTTAAGTGCCCACCTCATGTCGTTTGAAGTTGAACCTAAATGCATCATTTCTACATTTTCGTAAATACTACAAAGCTTCCAGGGGTTTCGCGCCTATATCCTGCCAGGGGCTCTGGAGCGGGCCCCTGGACACACACCCCGAGGGGAGCGCTTCGCGCTTCCGCGACTCCTTCGGTACCGTTTGACAATTCATCCGGGTTTCCCCCGCTTTCAGACATCAAATCGGCCCCCTGATGACTTGTGCAGTCAGTTGTGTTTAAGGTTCCTCGATAGCACACACACAACAGTGTGTTGGTATGGCCTTGACCAATTTAAAGTCATTGCGAGCTACTGTAACTTTGTATTGGACCAAGCTCGCAGCCAACTAGGTGTGCAGTTTTTTTTGCCTTCTACAACAAATACAAAATTCAATCACTACCATTAGATTATTCGTATTAGTAAAATCCCCTAAGAACATTTCGCACCCTCCCCCTCAGTCCAACTGCGGTAGTGGATATGGGTGATTCCTTTTTTTTTCTTCTTAAAATTGGAGGAGGGGAAGGAGTTACTTTAATAGTAGGGAAAGTCCGAGGAAAGAAGGAACCCGTAATGGGCCTGATAGCTGATCTCCTTCTTCTTTACGCCCCTTAGACCCAGTTAGTCCACCCCATCCTATTCTTCCCTAAACTCAACTTGAAGCGAGATTTGCCCCGGCCGGTAGGCCGTCTCCGATCTTGGAAGTGTACGGAGGGAAGCATTTCAAGTTCATATAATATAAATAAACCTCCACATTGCCTCAGTGTTTGAGAAAACTGATTACGTTAGTTGTGGAGCACTTTTAACTAACAATTTATAATTTTGAATTCGTGTTCTTGGTAATGCAGGAATAATTTAAAGGGGCTTATTGAGTTGGTTCACGACATTCATGATATTTATTATCACCTGTTGAGATTTACTCACATCTTGATGGTAAATGATCAAACTAAGAAATTCTGCCCATCTAACTCACAACTGAAATGAAAATGACAGTTTAATTAATGATTAAAATCATATATTTCAAATTCATGACCAGACGCTTTTTACCGTTAGGTAGAAATCATACGTAATCCCTGTCCACAAAAACTTCAGTTTCTCACATTTCCGGTAACTATAGGAAATGAATTATGATTAATGAGGCTAATTAGAAGCATTGTCATGCAATGATTTTCTTCTGTTTTATCTCAACATTAATCAATATCAACTCAATGAGCCCCTTTAAAAATGACTGAATTATGAGCAATCAAATCAAGCAAACAAATTCCGGGCATACGAAGAAGAGTCTGCAATAGCGCCATGTTCGGACCAAGCACAGTAATGTTCGGACCAAGCACAGTAGTGTTCACGGTTATTTGAGGCATATTGGGGCAGGCGATAAAATGAATTCACTGCACTGTCTGCTGTGTGTGGTTTCCTACACTTTGGTACGTACAGTTCATCGATATGGCATCCTCATCTCAGGCAAACTAGACACTACAAGGACGTCACGTGTAGGTGCGGTATGGCTGTATTCGTCACGACATAAATATTAGGCGATTCCAAAAAGATGTCCAGTTTATAATCTCCCCACAACACTATACAGACCCTCATTTATTGACGTCACGCCGATAGATGTTACCCAAGATGATATAATATGAACTAAGCTAGATGGATAAGGTTACATGACTTTGTCACACATGCTGCAAACACCGTCGACATAAGCTCCCTCACGTAGACTGAGCCGCACAAGCGACCAATACACAGATGATTAGCTGCCTGCGTTTGTGTTGGTGTACATTGTATAAAAACAGTGCTTACCACAGTCGAGCGGGCACTTTCGTTTCTGTGACCTCCATTTGCCAACGGTCTATGGGTAAAGCGTTTGATTCAAAGTTGGGTAAATCATACTATCAATAATAAATCGCATCGATATGTTGACAATATCGAATGGGTGGTGTTGTGTGAAGGTAGATAAGAATAATTGTCAGAAAAATTGTCCGTTAGTTGGCCTTAAACGGGGAAATTTGAGCCAAGTTGTACTTGACTTTGAACAATAACAGAAGGTATGTACTTCTTAGTTTGTCTTCTTTAAGCAAGATGGAAGCTGTTTCTGTTAGTGTATATGAAGAAAGCGATAGCAATATAAACAGGGAAGATGGGGGCGGGCTTTAAGTTGGATGCGTGCTCTTGGAGATGACAAGGGAGAATTAGCAAAAAGCAAAAAAAAAAAAAAAAAAAGAAAAAAAGGGGGGGGGGACACAAAGAGAAAATTAAAAGGAAAGGAAAGAGTAGAGACAAAAATGAAATCAAAAGGAAAGAGAAAAGGAGCTAGGACGGAGAGCGGATAAAGAAGAAATGAAAGAATGAAAACCGTAAAAAATACAAATGTTACTTAAGGCATGTACGGGACCATTGAGTGTTTTAACATCATGACAGTGTAAAATTAGTATATGATACTCATCAAAGATTCTCTTTAAATGTAACATAAACAACATATACGCACATGAATTCTGTGACAGCGACAGCATAGGCCATAAGGGATACAGGCACAAATCTCAAGTCGTTTTCCGATAAAAAATGTGAAATTGTTAAGGGCGTTAATTTGAAGTATTTCTGCGGGGTAAGCCTGTGTGAGGTCTTTCCCTAATGAATGGTTGATGTAGCCAATTGCTTCTATTATAAATCTGCCGCAACTTACAGAAATTTTTCTGGTTTCAGGCTCTTTTACCGACAGTTTAGTAGCTCCTTCTTTCATGTGCATAGTCACTGGCGGATAGGGGGGGGGCAACGGGGGTGCCATGGCGCCACTCAAAAGTGGGTCCAAAAATTGTTCAAGACATTTTTAGAAGAAAATTAACTTCACAATTATACACTGAGGGTTCAGAGATAGAAAAATTTCCCAAAGGGGTGATTACGGAGATACACAGGATTAATTGCAAGTATACTCATCTTCTTTGGGGAACGCGTTTGTAAAAAAAATTGAAAGCACTGCGGATGAGTGGGCATTTTAAGCTCAGACTTGCCTTAGTGGAGACGCGTTTAGTAGGAAATCTCAAAAGACCTTAGCTCAAAGCTTGAAAGCAATTTGTGTCATGGAAAGTGATTCCTATCGAAAAGTCAGCACGATTATTTTGCAGTCTTGCAGGGATGTCGAATGCTCATTATAAGGACATTACACAGAAAACTATTTTTGGCGAAATTCTCTTTTGCTACAAAAAGAAAGAAAAGTGTAACTAATAGAATACCTCGTATATCGAGAGCTAATCATGAGGCAACAATTATCTTTCGCAGGGTGTTGTACACGATTTTATGGCATACATTTCTAGTTACAAATGATTTTTGTTTCTGTACACCTCGCGGGTTGCCTTTGAATCCAGCCTATATGGTGACTTTTTTATCAATACATTAAGGCGAGGTATAATTCTTTAAGGATGCGGATCCCGTATACTTATGGTCATAATCTCAAGTTCCAAAAGTTTTCCGCGCGCTTCGAGCTACGTTGCTTCCGTTTTTGTATAAACGATCCACAGTTCAATTTTCTCTTCACGATGTCTACACACCCATCTTCTTCATTCTAATTTTACTACACGTTGGTGTTGCTCGGATGAACTCTCGGAAGAGTACGGGAGTCCATATGTGTCAAAAGATATAGAAAAAATACTTTGTCATAGGCTATATGACGCTTTTTCATGAGCTTTCATGACGTCATTAAAACGACGTCACAAAGGCTAGATATCCCATGTTGGGGTGCACATTAGCCCCCAGTGCAGACGCACCAGCTATTCCATATTCAGAGCATTTACATTTACGATCTGAACTGGAATATACCCATGCTCCCTTCAAGTTGCCGTCAACACTCTAAATATGATTTAGCAAATAGTGGCACCAACAGGATACTCACCAAACTGATTTACTATATTTTATTCAAAGTTGAGCAAGCTTGTTTAACAATGAAACAATTTGGTTGATCTTTCAGCCAAATCTATGAACTGGTTGTTGGCCGTCCCCTAGTTTCTTTTCAGGGTGCAAATGGAGCCCAGTGGCGTAGCGAAGGTGTAATCTTTGGGGGGTGTAGATATCATATTTTGCCGACAGATCTGGTGATGCGTAAATCGAGCGAGCTCTAGCGGGTGGGGTCCAGAGGCCCGCCTTAGGGTTCCTGGTGGGGTCCAGGGGGCGAAGCCCCCAGAAGCTCTCTGGTTTTAGCATATTTCTGGGTAAAACATTAAGTCCCAGGACAGGTATATTTTGGTTCATGATACATTAATCCATGCAAAGAATCCTAATAATTTTAATGTGTTAGGCAATTCTTCCCGTCATGCCACTATACTTAAGGAGCTAAACCTGAAGTTCAGAACTTGAAAACTATGCGTTCAGCAATTGAACACTAGACTCGTCAGGCGTTCAAATGCGGTAAATGTTCAAATAGGCGACCGCCGTTCAAAAATGGAGAAAAGTGTCTAGAACCTTAACTTGACACTAGCGTTCAAAATATGCTTTTCCAACGCCAGGATGCATTCCAATTGCGTGCCCAGGATTTCTTTTAAGAGGGCCATGCAGTATATCGTGTGATCGCCGGCCCGGGGAGGGGTCTAAGAGGAGGGGTGTCCCCCTCCCCTTTGGACAATTTTTGGAATTTGAAAGGTGCCTAGATCGCAAATGGTGCAATATTTGAGTGTAATTCTGCTCTAATTAGGAACCAAAAAATCTTAGTGACAAATATATTACTACATAAAAATATTGCTCCGCGGAGGTACGTAATGCACGGAATCAGTCTACTTTCTGATCTTCGAGATGAAAGTAGGTAGTGGGGGTCGGAGGTTAAAATAAAGTCTTGTGAATTAGGAAGTCCTGTCGCAATTAAAGCAGACAAATATGATATGCTGACAGCAAGGAACTGGACAAAAATATTCTGATGAGGCTGATTCTGTAAAAATTTACACCCGCGTAGAATTTCCCTGTCAGATTTTTGTGCGACATTGTCGCACAAATAGGGCTGGCTAAAACACTGGTCATATGACCCGAAATAGCGCTCCTATTCGGAAGCCTTAAATTCCCTTTCTTTCCTCGAGTTGCCTACGGACTCGGTCACTCGTCCAATTACACCGACAGTAGTTGATACGGCCGTCACATGCATGGCTAATACGCCGACGGGTCTTCAACTTGAATGGGCCAATTATATGAAGAGCCGAAAATCGAAATAGCCGATATCAGGCTGGCCGCGCGTTCCCGTTCTCCTTTTCTTTTTTCTTTCCATTCTCCGTCTTCCCTTTCACTCCCTTCCTTCCCCTTTCCTTTCCCTTCCTCCCACTTCTTTTCCTCCTCTCCTCTTTTCCTTCCCTTCTCCCCTTTTTTGCCGACAGACCGAAAATTTGCCGACGGTGACAAAATATGGGGGGGGGGTAGACACCCCCGCTCGCTACGGCCCTGATGGAGCCTTCCAAGATGGACCTCTTTCTACTGGAAGTAGTAACTAACTTTAACCATTGTCTGAATATTTTAATAGCGGGGCACTTTTTCATATCCCCCGTATGTATTAATTATTCATTTTGTTTATATTATTTATGTATAGGTTTTTTAATTCATGCATTTTTAGAAGACGTAACTATCATCAATGGTTGTCTGGATTTACTCCTGAATGGTAAAGGTTTCGTTGTTATTAACTACTGAACGCTTACCAATGCTACTTGCGACCCAGGAAAGGCACACTTTAGATTCTCTCTGAGCCGTTAATTGCCGGATTCTCACACCCCGTTCATATAATGGCTCTGTAGAACAGGCAACGTTGTCAACATCAAAGTCACATGACTGTACATTTATGTACACATATAGTCTTTGTGCAGGTACAGACATTAAAATATGCTAGATTAAACATATGTGTAAAGGTATACATATACGTTCACATGAACGTATACGTATACGTACACAAACACATTGGCTTCATTTTAAGGTTTCCGACCCACTGCTTTCATGTCCAACTCAGATCGCCACACTCGCCTACAGATTAGTTTTAAGACTTAAGCAAATTATAAGAAAATATATCAGTGATATCTTACGGCAGTAGGCTACTGCTGAGTTTCCGAAGAGCCTGCAGAAAGGTTGGCAGGTGGAACATGCTCCCCGGATAGACATCAGCGTTTGTAAAGCAAAGATGATACAAAGAATTGTGCATGTAGCGAAATAACCTGGATGATTATCACCCCACTTAGAGAAAGAACAAGAAAAACAAACTATAGAAAAAATTCAAATATTAATATATGTTTGTGAATAAAGGAATACTATCCGAAAGAGTATTTCATATATTTATGACATTCACAGAATAGAAGGGAAAGCTAGAATGCTCACAATGTATCAAGATAATGTAACAAGACACATGTCGAAGGTTGTTGCAGTGCCGTGACATTGGTTATGGTACAGAGTACAGGTTGGGTAAATTGTAACGACCCTGTTTTTTGGCGTGTTTTGCACAGAATTAGGTATGTAGTGTTAACTTTTTTGAAAATGCAAAATGATTCAAAAAGAAAAAAGATGGCCCTATTTGAAAACATCCACATTTGGTACAGCAAAGTCTGACTGGTATATACCAGAACTGTTGTAAGAACAGAAACCGCCCACGCATTTTAAATGAAGAAATGTCCCCATAATACTCCCTTAGAAAGGTCATGTCTCGTACTAGATAGGTTAAAGGTAGAAACTAGCCCGTATTGCAGAATACAAGAAAGTGTACGTAACAAGGAGTCCTATTCAAGGACTCGTATAACCCAGTAGTAAAGGTCAAAGGTGTAGAAATCTTTTATATTAAATTAATCCATATATTAAAGTGATATCGCCTGTACAAGAAAGAGGAAATGCGTAAGGTGTACTACTTTTTCTTTATTTCATCAGCGATGTGAGTCGATGAAAGTTACTATCACACGTTGTTATTATGAGCATAGGCCTATAGCTTTAACTTCTACACCTACAAAGTATGGGAAGGGCCGACTCCTTACGGAGACGAAAATATCTGGGCGGGAGTGTTAATTTAACATGGACGTCGTTTGACTAGGAAATAGCATGCAAAACTAAAAACGTATTACATCAAATGCACCGTTGAAAAAAGCTCGGTGCCCATGCGTGTACACGCACACAATCCATTTTTGTTTATTTGACTTGAATACTAGACAGGCACCCCTGTACCCTCAGAAAAAGAGTAGACCTTACGCAAATGACGTCACAGAACAAAGTGTGCCGGCTAATTATTGCAACCTGCAATGTGCTTCATTATGCACATAAATTTTTCTGCTTAACGTCCTGAATACGTCCTATTTGCAAAACAACGAAAGGGCAGGGAATCTAAGAAACGTACACATAAGAATGCGTGTATTTTAGCCACTGAATCAAGCTTTTAACGGGGTCTGCGTTTAGTGTCTTGTATGTTATAAAGTGTATTTTCATTTCGCGCACACTGTTAACAATAAGCCTTATCATGTACTTTGTAGGCCACTGGTGAAGTTTTAAATCCCTAGGGCTATTCTTTTCATTGGAATTAGTACCGAAAATGCATAAAGGTAACCGGAATGCAAGAATACATTGCGGTTTCGATGATACATGTTTTATTCCAAATCATACCACGATGTTCCATTTATTTCAGTCGCTGGTCAACTGCTCTCTCAAGGTGTTGAAAAAATGCAGTTTTGTGTGTTCATAAGTGATCTTTGGAATTCTAAGAAAACTTTGCTTTTGACCTGTTGTGACCTCAGTTTACCTTTGACCTCCAACAAAACATTAGGGCTATTTCCATCTCCATAACTCATCCACATACCTAATATGAACTCTGTTCAAGTTTTCTTCCTCATGATATCATGTAAACAAACTTTTTAGAGTTTGATCCCGGGTGACTCCAGACTCCAGATGACCTTCGACTTCCACGAAAACAGAGTTCTTTTTCTGACAATAAGGCATTTATATACTTACCAAGTGTGAAATGTATCCAAGCTGCCTACCTTGAGATATTGTGTAGACAAGGTTATCAGAGTTTTACCCCGGTGACCCCAGTTGCCCTTCGTCTTCACTAAATATCTCAAGGGTTCTTTCTCTTACCATAATTCATCTTAAAATAGTAATTATGAAATTATCCAAGCTTTCTACCTTGAGGTACCGTGTTAACAAGATTTTATGAGTTTGATCCCCTGTGACACCAGACAACCTTTGACCCCCACCAAAACAATAAGATTCTTTTCCTTAATATGGGTCATCTATGTACAAAGTTTGAGAAATGTCGGAGTTTCTTTTCTTGAGATACAGTATTAACAAGATCAAAACAAATAGACATACATTTACACATACCGGTACGCACCCTCACTGCCTTATCGGGACTTGTGCACAGGACCCGGTTAGGAATTCACGGGATTTCCCCATCAGCGGAGCTGTCCACTTAATAGACCAGTAGACGTACGTGGCTTACGGGCGGGCTGCTTGCCAAGGCAGGCACGCGCAGCCGCGCGTGACACGTCTCACTTGTCCGAGTTTTCGGGTAGCTACTGGCAGTCTCGAACCGCGCATGAGCAAGACAAGACGTGCGAGCGGCGAGCCCTTGCCGGCCGCCTGGTACCCGATAAATATATGTTTGTGAGTACACCCACATGCCCATAGCACCCTCATACATACATACACAGCTTAGGCTCACACACATACACACACTCAATCACGACAGCTAGGTTTCTCTTTTCATCGAAACCATTAACAAGTGCTCTCTTTTGTCTTGCATTGGTGTTACTAGCAGTGCTGTAGTCGAATCCCCACCTTCCGAGTCCGAATCCGAGTCAGTGACATTCGAATCCGAGACCGAGTCCGAGTCACAAGCTCCGAGTCCGACTCTCCATATGGATAAAGCGTACAATAGGAACAGGAATTTACACATGATCAATTTTTACACTGCACATACAAAAGTTTTCTATAGAATTCCATGAAAATGCCTATAGAGCTCTATAGAACTCTATAGAATCAACGATTTTCTATAGAAATGTTAAGAGTCCTCTATAGAAATTTGATAGAATTTCTATAGAAGTTTCTATAGCTCAGTTTCTACATAGAACAATCTCTATGGAACAATTCTATAGGCTACTCTCTATAGAAATTCTGTACAGTTTCTAAAAAACGTCTAATTTGCATATTAATGAATTTAAAATTATAAAGTTTAATTTAAATACCCTATTTTGATCCTTACAATTGTATAAAGGTTTCCACACAAAAATTCTTCTAAACTGAGCAAAAAATTCCTGAAAATGTTCCTTCTTTATTCACTGAAATTACTTATGGTATTAGGGAAGTAGGCGTGGTCAAAATCTTAACATAACAGTTGTAAATTTAAGCTTAGGGCAAGTCTAAATTAGTCAGATAAGTAGCAAGAGACATTTTTGCACAATAGATAAGTAGTATATCAATACAGATATTTAAAAGAATATTATGTGTATGAACTGTATTTCTTTAAAAAAATATATAAGATCATTTTTCACTATACCAACGTGTCACAGAGGTGGCACATATAATATAGCTCAACTTCTTTTTGACAAACAATATTTTCAAAACTTACGCCAAACTCCGCTCCTGACCTCTGGCTGACTTACCCGAGATATGAGGCGGCATTGCAAAAGTAAATGCATCTTGGATACGAAACTCTAATGCAAGTTATATTCATAGTGCCGACTGGTCAGATTCCATTTGTTATTCACAGAGAGCATCTGTAATCTCAAATTGCAGACATTTATCTAACCACTATACAGTTTCTATAGAACCTCCATTCATTCTCTACAGGAATTTGTACCTACCATGTAAAAATCTCCAGTGTCTGTCTTTGTGGAATCTCTTTCTATAGAAACTCTATAGAAACCTATAGAGTTTCTTTAGTAAAGTGGCCATTGTGCTTGGTGCTCAGCATAAGCAATGGAGTAGGGAAAACAAGCCA
>WURT03163391.1:0-10656 GCA_009936505.3 Holothuria glaberrima | reverse complement strand
AATAACAGGTCAGTGATTAACCAATCAGAATGCAGGATTCTCAATAACGGATGGCTAGAGGTGGTAGAATTTCAAATATAGCTTGATGAGTCTTTATATTAGAATTTCAAAGAGAGCATGTTGTAGGTCAAGAGGGAGAACTAGTTATGTTCCCTAACTTCTGCATTTTATTTCATGCTCTCTGTATTAAAGCAAAATTGTCTAAATGTGCAAATCTTATGTTTATTGTTAAGTGAAAAATGCAGAAGAGCGGTGGTATTCTCTGTCCAGCTATCACTAGAAATTGTAAAACTTTTTATCATTGTCACAAGATATGTGTTTGTTCCTTGTTCTGTGGTATTCTGTGATCATTAGTCAATTGTGAATAGTTGTCTCTTTGATGTTTTGCGTGTATGACAATTAAATGTCACTCTTAATGATTTGAAAATGTTTGAAAAGGAAAAGAGTGGTTTGTGTCCTGTTTGGCTGCCAATAGATGACTGTAAAGTTGTCATATTAGATGTTATGGCAATGAGAAAGACTGAAGTGGAGAGTAAGCATTGGAGAAAATGAGAAGGGTGGCGAATGAGGGGGAGCACACCTTTATTCCTTTTACCTAGAGGTAGAGTTTGTGACGTTGACCATAGGCAGATAGTAAAAGTGGCGTTTGCCATAATTCCCAGATATTGATTTATGTGTGTTTTTCAATTTTTAAACTTTTTTGATTTTGGGGTTTGTGATAAACTTACAACAGTTCATGGAATTAATTTTTTTGATATTTAGAGAAATTGAAGGCACCTAACATTATTATGTACTCTTTCATCTTAGCCTAACTGTAGAGGGTCCTTCTAGAAGTTATATATTTGGACAGAAAGTAGATTGCATGAAAATTACCACTGTATATAAATTACAGGTGTAGTTTGCGAATGACAATGTAGTTAGCACAAAGAAAAATTAAAATTAAATGCACAGGGAAAACACTCACTTGTATAGGTCTTTGCATCATGCTGCTGGCCTCATTTCTGAAAGATAGTGTGCTAGTATCAGATTCATCATTACTTTTGCACTTATTTAATTTATATTTTAGGACTTCTCAGGGCCTTTAGAAAGTCCTTTGCACATGGAACTTCGCAATTCTATGAAGATGCTCGCAAAAAACAAGGATGACAGCTCCGGTTCAGAAAAGTCTCAGGTAGTGGAGGGAAAAATTCTGTACAAACTGCTTGTTTTTAACATGGAATGGTGGAGGCTATACAATCTGTGGTTCCATAACCATTTGTATTGGTTACTGTTTCATCCCCTGCCTGAATATTCATATATTTTTAAAATGTGAAAGACCATGTGTATTAATTTTTGTCACGACTAAAAAAAGAATGTTCTCCATGATATCATTTTATGGAGGTGTCACAAGAATGCGTCGCATTTCCAAATCGCTTGTCTGATTTTTCATCATTTCTGTTTTGGGTTTTCTTACATTTGAGGTTTTGTGTCATGTGATTTTCATTTGAAAGAATTCCTTTGAATGGTAGCATTTTCTTCCATTTCCATATTGTTTGTTTCTTTCGTTTGCATTCTTTCAACTTCAGACACCCTTCCATTTTTCAGAGCATCTTGTTTATAATATTTCTAATGTGTAAACAGCTGTGTTTGGACCGTTTTGTTCTTTGTGTGCTTGCCTGTTTTGCTTATTTTGTTGTTGCCATGTTTACTAGTTTTCTGAGGCATAAAAGCAAGTTTTCCCTCAGTCACTTTATCTCCAGAGAGTTTTGCATGCTACAGCTTTCAGCAGCCTGATTATAATAGACATTTCCAATGTAGCTTTAATAGACATTTCCAATGAAGCTTAGTATATATAAAATTTGCAAGACATTGCACTTGAGATCCCCTTTGTCTCAAGATTTCTGATTTTCACAATGCTGTCATATCTTTCTTACTTTGGAAGAAATGTGATCATTTAGTTTGTTTTAAATGTGTAGCTTTATGAAGAGATTTTTACTTTACAGAATGAAACAGCTTGTGATGTTGTTGTGAGATTTAGTAATTCTTACCTTTAACTCACCACTACTGTATAAATCCTGCCACAATGCATTGGTCAAAAACAAAGGCTTTTTACTATATCTGAATTTAATCATAAGATATTGTAACAGAATGAAAAAAATTTTATTTTGAAAGCCATTCCCAGTTTAGTGGTTAGTGTGAATTTTTTCCTTCTTGCTCACAAACCTTGGTTGTTTTAAGTAAAACTCAGTACATAATTTTTATTCATACTTTATCTCTAGTGAAAGTTGTTTATGTCTTGTAAAATAACCTCACTCTAATCCTCATCAGTTTCAGAGTCTATTAAAGCTAACCATGTCAGGGAGGAAGGGGGAAAGGAGATGGCAGCTTACCTTTAAAGTTTGTCCTTAAAAGTGCGTTCAACTAAACCAGTCCAAAAACTGGTGGTAGTGGGGGTAACTATAATTTCCAAGTCTCCTGTGGCCTTATTATGCTTTGGTTATCCAGAATGAAAAGGAAGGGAACTGCTTTCTACTGACCAGATTTAAAGGCCTTGTGTGATTATGTGCACATGAATATTAATTACTTGAATATTCTTCAATTGCAAAGAATCTGCAGTGAAAATTTGCTTGTTATGTGATATGGTTGGCCATATTTACAATAAGAACTGAAATCACTGTTTGGTTGCTTGCGTTTTGCATTTTTTTCAGTCAAAAGTTACATTGATTAATATATTTTAGTAATCATGAAAGTTTGTCCACTTTTGAATAATTATTGCAATGATGTCATCATTAACAAGTTAACCTACCAAGCCAGGACTTGTAGCAGCACTAGGCCCATGACTGAAAGTAAAAAGTGGGCAAAATAAAATGTAGATTCTTGAAATTTGTTTGACTTTCCTCTACATAAGTTATGATCATGAACTGAAAATTAAACCATTAGGCAAAAATATGGAAGAAGAAAATATAAGAGGAAAAAAAGGGAACCTGTGAGAGAATTATAAAGCTGAATCAAGGATGATTTGTGGTGAACAAAGGGGGGGGGGGGGAGAATGAAGGGAAAGGAATCCAAATCTAACTAATTTATACCTTATATGGAAACCTTATATGGAAACCTTATATGGAAACAATTAAGAAGGTATATTATGTTTACATTGTCTCAAACAGCTTTTGTCATATTACTAAACCATTCATTTTCACTAGTAAACTCTGACAATAGTTTTTCTTCCCCCAAAATGTTAGGTATTACAAAAGATATGAATGTTGTATCATTTGAAAATTTTAGAGTTGGGATGATGAAATTGTTCATGAGCTACCTTAAAGTGAAACTCTTTCTGTAAAGAACTTTATTATTGAAACTGAAGTTACCCAGCTACCTTTTTCTGAATTTCCTATTATTTTAAATCAGTTGTGATTTTAAGGACATAAATTTCGGTACATAGAAACAAAAGCAATATTAATCACACGTCTTCCATTTGTCAGAGAAATGAATGAGTAAACAGTGCTACTTTTGATGTTTGAAAATTTATTCACTTAAATGCTCTTTGACTCTCTTACAGTCAAGGCCAGTCAGTTTGGCAAGCCAGGAAATAGAGCGCCCTCTTTCAGTTGAAGTTGATACTCCACCGACAACGCAGACGTTCCCAACCTCTCAGTCCACACTACCAAGTGACCCCCCACCGCCCTCTACACAGCCACCATCCTACCCACCATCTCAGCCACCTCCAGAACAAGAACAGTTTTCACAGTACCCCCCACCCCAGGGGGGTTACATCAGCTCAACTCTTCCAAACCGGGGAAAAGCAGCAGGTGGACTTCGTCACACAAAGTCTGTGATGTACCACAGCCCAGGTAGGATGCTACAGTGGCTTTAAATGAAATTTTGCCCACTCAGCAAAAGTTACTCCTGTACCAGTATTGGCTGCACTGATAAGGCCCTTTTCTGCTGAAAGATCCAGACCCTCCTTCTGGAACCACTATCTGTGTCTGTAACCTAATCCCGTGAAACTTGGTTCCTGCCTATGGTAGCATAACCCCAATAAATTCTCCATTGAATTTCATGCTAATTTGAAAAAGTAAAGCAGTGTTCCCTACTAGCCGTTTTGTCCGGGCACGCTGCCGGACAAATCTGAAGAGCGTGCGTCAGTGCCAGGTCCTAGTGTTGCTGCCCATACAAAAACTTTGGCCACCTGGACAAAATAATATAGCTTTCACTTTTTTTTTTGAAACTTTTGAATTGTTCAATTCAAATTTAGCACCAAATGTAGCACCATTTTGCATTTAGCCCACCTTACATGAGCAAAAATTGTTCGAAAGGGGGAGGGGGACCCTCTCCCCTTAGACCCTTCCCCCATGACTGCGATCGGTGTCATCTGTCAGATCAGAGACATGTGCCCAGACAAAATTTAGACCTGTGGAGAACGCTAGTTAAGTGGCCGCTAAAACCTTGTAGAAGTTTTTGCCAGGTACAAGCAATACCTCAAATGAAAGCTGACAAGTTGGCCATTCATGGCAATTTCAATTTACGATACCCAAGAAGATTTTTTTGCTGGTGGAGCTCAAAGCTTCTGCACCATTATCCAGAGCCTCTTTACTCAGTCAAAGCCAAGTAAACGACCGCCAGCTTCTAAGCCCATAATTTCCATCAGATAGCTTCAGTTGACTCCATTTTGCCACCAGTGATACTTCATGTAGACCACTTTCATATCAAATTGACAAAAGACCCCACCCTATTTGCAAAAGTTATTAAAGTTATCCCAATGTCTCTCATTGGTGTTTTTTGTGAAAGCAAACAAATGGTTGCATTAATATAACTATGTAATGGGGGCGTGCTACCCCTTATAATTGATTGATTCTTGTTGACATCTCAGCCCTTCTTTAAGTAAATATAAAAGACTTTGTGTACATGCCTTACACAAAACACTTTACTGTGCAAGGAGAGGACTTACATCAATTGCTTATCTGTTGCACAATCAACGGGACAAATTTCCCCACTGTCCAGGGATTTAGTTATTCTAGAAGTGATAGTGGTTTCTTACAACAAAGAAATGAATGGATGAGAGTTTAATTACACCCAACCTCCCCTTTGTGAGGTCTGGACAGTGTTCTGATTTCTGAGTAGGCCAAGTTCTAATGTGTAGTAGCAACATTCACCACCTGATTCAAGAATTCCTCCTTGATTTGGGTAAAAATTGTACCAAATGAAAATTGATATATGGTATCTTCAACAAAAGATAAGTAGTAAATATTAAAAAACAGAGTGGATTAAAGGAAGTGTGATTATCTTAGATTTCACTTGTCTAAATCAGTAGGGTTTAGGTGTGGTTTCCTTCACTTTATACATTGTAATGAACAAGTCAGACTGACTTCAATGCTGTGTAGAAGTGAGAAAGTTGTAGAACAATTCAGTTTTGACTCCGCCTTGCAATATGAGTAATCACATACTAGAACCAAATAACAGTTTCAGTAAAGAACTGCAAAGTAGACAAGTTCATACAGTGAAATTGGTTTACCCCCGTCAAGTTGTTTGCAAGTGTTAGGATGTGTACGTCAGAAAGCAGTACATGTCCAACTCCTGCAAAGGTTACGTGAGAGAAAGCTGGATAGATGTTGTTCATGTGGCTACATCGTGTGTCCAGTTGCAAAGTGCTGTTATACTTACAGCTTCAGCATAGGTGTGTTTGTGGTATATGCATAAAGAAGGACTTCATGCAAAAATATTGCCTCAAACGATACTTATCTGGCACAAGAGTATTCGTGATTATAAAGGTGGAGCTCTTACTGAAGTAAAGGTTTGTTCTTTTCAACCAGTCTAGAACAGTGCCATTCATGATGTTTGGATCTGATGGCTTAGTTAGTGTCTCATTAGGGAATGTAGCTCCTTTGGGGGAAAAGACCCTTGTGGAGGTAGCATTTAGTTTTTGCCCTCTAGCATCCAGCAGAAATGACTTTTAGAAAAAAGTCTTGAAAAGGATGCCAGATTCTCAAGATGTTCAACAGAGAGAAGTGTGATACAGAGATGCTGGCTGAAAACCTCTGCACTAGTTCAGGTAAAAACACAGCTGAAAGCACCACTGATTACACTTGTGTAGAAGTGAGCACTGTAGAAATGTGACAAATAAATAAAATAAATAAATGAAATATTTCTAAAGCTGGCAGTGTTGGTAGTGAATACTGTTTTGTATGCGATTGCACAATCAACTTACCACAGTTCTTGGTCTCAAAACTGCTTGTTGTTTAGTTCAGAAGAAACATATTTGTCATAGGAACATCAATAATATGAAAAGTGAACTAAGTATTGTTGATTGGTCATTCCTTACAAGTGATCAAAAGTTTGACTCTGCTTACAGAAATTTTTCCAAAATTTTGTTGATGACTTTCGATAAGTGCTGCCCTTTTATACCAAGGTCCATCAAAAGATCAAGTATGAAATATCTCATGGACTACTTCTGGGATTTTGAAATCAATAAGACATAAAAGGTACATCCAAAGCCAATCCACAAAATTAAGTACACAAAATACAAGAAAATTCTCACAACTCCAATAAACTTGACAAAGAAAATGTATTTCAGTAATTTGATTGAAGACCACAAGGGTGACTCTGCCCAGCTTTGGAAAGTCATTAACAAAAGCCTTCATAAGAAACATAATATTGACTCCAATAAGACTTTTGTCTGTGGAAATGGTATAATTTCAAATGAGGATGAAATTGCAAATAATTTTATTAAGTACTTTTCCTCTGTTGGAACAGATGTGGCTGATAAAGTACCTGAGGGCAAGTTTCCACCTCTAACTTACATTAAATCACATGTTCTAGATTCTTTTATGTTTTTTCTCACAAACACTGATGAGTTGAAACTTTCTATCTCCAGACTCAAAAACGGCATGAGCTCTTGTTATGATAATATATCGGACGGCAGTCTCAAGCATGTTGTTGATACAATACTTACTCCAATTACTTATATCATCAATCTTTCTTCCTTAAATGGACTATTTCTGTCTGAACTAAAATTGCAAAGATAGTACTAATTTCAAGTCTGAGGACCAGAAATGTTTCACAAACTAAGACCAATCTCAATTTTGCCATCTGTTTCAAAAGTTTTTGAACATATTGCATGTGACAGAAAGTGCATTGTAAAACAAAATTTCTTTTGAACAGCAGTATTGATTTCGCATTGATCATTCCACATATATGGCAGCTTTAAGCCTCATCGATAAAATTACAAAAGGTTTGCATAACAGATTACTACAGCTGGTACTTTTATTGACCTGTCTAAGGCCTTTGACACCATTGACCATCAAATTCTTTTGAAGTAAACTGTTTTGTTATGGTATTTGAGGTATTGCCTAAAATTGGTGTAGAAGTTATCTTTATGTTGGTGCCATTATGTTCAATTTAATAATTCCTCTTCAAACTACACATTCTCTAATAATGGTGTACGACAATGTTCCATACTTGGATCACTCTTATATTTTTCTTTATGTGAATGATATATATAAGCCTTCTGTTAAATCAAAGTTCATTTTATTTGTGGTTGGCAGTGCAGTCTTCCTCCAAAATATCTAAGTGATACTCTTTCTGAAGCTACTTCTGAATTTTCTCATATCTCAAATTGGCTGTACCACAATGTTTCATACTTGGACCACTCTAATTTTTTCTTTATGTGAATGATATTTTTAAGCCTTCTGTTAAATCAAAGTTCATTTTATTTGCTGATGACAATGCAGTCTTCCTCCAAAACATAGTGATCTTCTTGCTGAAGCTACTTGTGAATTTTCTCATATCTCAAATTGGCTGTACCACAATGTTTCATACTTGGAACACTTTAATTTTTTTCTTTTTATGAATGATATTTATAAGCCTTCTGTTAAATCAAAATTCATTTTTTTTTGCTGATGACAGTGCCGTCTTCCTCAAATATATCTAAGTAATACTCTTGCTGAAGCTACTTGTGAATTTTCTCATACAGTATCTCACATTGGCTTAGATCAAGCAAATTATTTCTTAATATTTTGAAAATTGTCCTAATTAATGATTTCGATAACAAGGTTAACTGACTCAAGCAAAATACCCTAACTGCATAATACTCCATGGTCATTGTGTTACTGCTTCACCGCATACAAATTCTTAGTTATCATTATAGATGATAATCTTAATTGGAAGGAACATACATCTAAGGTTTATAGCTAAAAGATTTCTAAATCTAATGATGTAATCAATAGACTAAAGGAATTTCTCCCCAGGGATACACTCTTTACCCTTTACAATGCTCTTGTGCATCCTCATTTTAACTACTCTCTTCTTATTTGGTGTAATACACATATCTGCCTACTCAATAATTTATTTAAACTTCAAAAGCGTGTTATCCACAATATAACTTTTAACACTTACAACACAAGCTATCACACTTATAACACGGTCTCGTTCAAAAGAATTTTCAAACCCTCCTTACTCAAGAACAAGTCTAAGTACCTCTGAAGTACAAAGCACAGGTGTTCATTTCTGGAATTCTGTTAGTCCTGATATTAAAAGATCTCCGTTACTAAATATATTCAAATGCAAGTTTAAATATTTCCTTCTGAATAGCAAACAAATTTAGCTTTTTTTTTAAGCTCCTTCGTTCTTTTCTAATAAACTTTCTCTCTTTCTTAACACTTCTTCAGATTCTTGTTTTGTTTCAGTTGTGTATATAAGGGGCTAGACCAGAAAAGTTTTAAACTTATTTCTGGTTCCTCTACTTCCATCTTTTGATATGTTAATTTTCTGAGTATTGTTATACATTCTCTGTACTTGCATATAATATTTTATTAACATAATGAACAAAGCTCTTCTTGTTTAGAAAGTAGAAAAGAAATGTGAAACTATAGGCAATAAAATCAGCTTGAGTTATGTAAAGCTCAGGAAAAGAATAATGCAAATAAATCAATAGTGGATTCATTATGAACATAAACATCAGAACCTCAAAGTAGGCTGTGCCAGTGCTTTGCTTGAGTGTGCAGTACACAGTTACAGCACACTTCACAGAATATCGAAACTGACTGAGTGGCCAAGTGAAGTGGGTACAGCATCCGCCTTTCAGCCTGGACACTGGGGTTCAAACCCTGGTCGGGTCATACCAAAGACTTCAAAAAGGGGACCTATTGCCTTCTTGTCTGGTGCTCAACATATAAAATAGATAAGAACAGGAATGATAGTAGTTGTGAAAGTTTACAACTGGGAGCACCACAATGGTGTTGTTAATGTAACCCTCCAGGGGCTTGAGAAAATTAAGGAATGACGACATTGTGATGGATGTTTGTAAAGGTCTTTGAGGTCTATCGCTGATTAAAAGTGCTATACAAAGAGGAATATTATTATTTTAGTTTAAAAAGATCCATTGATGACAAAAAAAAATCATCTTGTATGACGTTTGCCCACAGAGAAATGTTACCCATGTAAATTGTGATGTTTTTCTTGGCCACAGGTTCTAAGTACAGACCCCAAGTTCAGAGACATGCTTCAGAGTCTGGAGATGACAAAGGCATTCCAAAAGTCCGCAGCCTTTACAACCACCCGGCCGCAGGGGAGACTCAGCTGAGCTTGCAAGAGGTCGGTCTTTCATTACATACTTCCTGTTGTCTTAGAAACCTTCAGCAAAGTTGTAAACTTTTGGAATTTATTTTACTTCAACACCAGACAAAATCATGACACTTCTTGATTTTAATAGTCTAATGCAATGCAGATTTAACTTAGAAATTCAAATATTTCAAATGGTGAAAAATTTACTCAGCCTGTCACAAGTTTTTTTCTCCATTCAAGTTGCAACCTTGTCACTAAGTGTAGGAGTCAAATTTAAGTTAATTTCTGAATGTGTCATTTGTTGAAAAAGAAAAATTTTGGGGCTATTTTACAATTTTTTCAGTAAAAATTTGGTTTAAAAAAATTCACCAAAACAAGATCTAAGATTTCTATGAGGAAAAAGTTCAGGGACCTTTTGGTATTTCTTAAAGGGTTTTTCTCACATGGGTGGCACTAGGAATTTCCTTAGCAAGCTCCTCAACAACAATGTGGGCATTGGACAGCAAGAGCACATTTTACTGGAAGAATGGCAAACCCAGAACCTTTGTTGTGCTTTAAAATTTAGAATTTTGTTAAAGTCTGCTTTTTGTGAGAGCAAAAAGAGGTGAGCAGTTGAGGTGACTTGTTGCTGGTTGAGGACACATACTTATACTCGATAAGGCCCCCAAGGAAACTAGAAAGTTTTCAACCTCCCTCAATGGGACCCCTATCAACTTTTGCCTATCTCCCCTTCCCCCTGACACAACCTTTTTTCTTGGCAAGTGAACCTTGAGAGGTTGCCTAAGAATGAATTTGGGAGTGAGGTGAGTGAAAAGCTATTTGAGAATTATTTGTTAATAATGTTGAATCTTTGCACTTGAAAATCTTGAGTTTTTTTTTTCCACATAGGGAGACATTGTTGGTCTAATTGGACCTCAAAACAATGGCTGGTTCTTTGGACATAACTATCGCAGTAAAAGAAATGGCTGGTTTCCAATCTCTTTCACGCAACCTTTAGATAACGGCTTCCCTCATTCCAATGGGTCAGTGTAAGTAATCCTTTTGTACTTAAAGGCATTGTCTGGTGGTAATTGGAAGGGGTCTTATATGAAAGATAAAAAATTTTCATCACATGTAGTCCAA
>WURT03163380.1:0-10657 GCA_009936505.3 Holothuria glaberrima | reverse complement strand
GAAGGTATGAGAAAATAATGCAAGATTTGGGATGGATGGGGGGGGGGGGTCACGGGTGCGTGGTGACTTGTTAAGTGATAACCCTTCAAAAAAAAAAATTGTGACTTTTAAAACCCTCTCCCCTATTAGTTGCCATGTTCGACGCATATGTCATAAAATAACTGACTCCACCGTCGTATATCTGCTTAAAAGGAAATCGGACAACAAATTTATTGTTTTTCATGTAGCACCTTCAAACGTGGGTACTCTCCCACCGTTTTTTTGAAAATTATTACCGTTCTGTTAAGAATTTTTTAGTTAACGCCTGCCACGAGTTAAGGGCCTATTATCTTGCCAGTGGTATCCTCTGTCGGCTTTCATTTAAGTTGTTTTTCGAGTCTTAGTGCGAGCACGCATGTACCTACCCCCATTTTAAGGGCCGGTTCATTGCCTTCTTATGCAACGTTTTCATGCCGCTATAAAATATCCACTATGTATACAATATGAAAGCAGCCATGGTTCATGTAGGCTATAATTTACGGCGGTGGTAATTTTAAAGTAAGTACCAGCCCAAGAAGCAACTTCTTCCTATCTTGCTATATTGCAGTGTTTCACCGTGGAGGTTACAGGGTCATTCGTTGTTTCATTAGGTTTACAAAAGTATAAAAATACTTCCTTCAATCGAAACATCCTTTCCCTTTGAAAAATTTGAGCGAAAAGTGATATTTTTTGGCAAACATCATCGTTAATATTTATATCTTTGTACTTTTTAGTGAAAATCATGAGAAATGGATGATCCCGTCGCCTCCACATTGACACGCTTCAACATATGTATATATAGCTTACATGCAGGAAGAGGAATCAAAAGGAATTTGATGCATTGTTAAAACGGGGTAGGTATTAATCTGTTTCTTAAAAAATCTACTCTATCGGACACTTGGAGGACATAAAATGGTTAACTGCAAAAAGGTTACTTAACCGCAAAAAAGACTAGTCTTATAAATCGCCACTGTGATAATTTTGGTAACTGCTACGGTATCCGACATGAATCAAAATGATCAGATATGTAGTTCCGTATCTTTGCATTCGCCTTGATGCAAAACTGTTTCAATCATGATTACATGCAGTCATGGATCTTGTGTCTGCTCAACTAATAATGATATGATCAGGAATGCGAAAGTTGTTATGTGGAACAACGCTTTTTGACGTCGTTCTACTTCACCGACTTCAACCTGCCAACACTCTGTTGTTTTCCTATTCGGTAAAAGGCTTCGGCAGCCACAACTTCCCTAGATGCAGCCTCCAATAAAATTTACTTCCAGGGCACTTTAACTGTCGATGCTCTTTGCCATGTCCATGTTCAAACCACCCATAAAACATTTCATTGACTTTGTAAAGTATCACATAGTCTATAACCTTTAAAATCGACACTACCTTATTTTTCACACTAATAAAAACGTTGAGGGGGACTTATCTCAGACATTCAACAAAAATTAAACTCAAAAGGTGGGAATCATGAATTTTTATACCTGCCATATGGATGCAATTATAATCAAAAGATTGCCGGTCCTCTATTATTTTGGTAGAAGTCAAAGGTCATGTGAGGCTACCATAGGACAAAAATTGAGACCCTGGTAAACAAGTAGGAAGTGTGTATACCTTTCCAACTTGGCTGGTGGATGTGTTATAGTCAGAAGATGAACTCTTTTTGACAGAGTTCATATTGTACTCGAGGTCACTGGGGGTGAAACAGCAAAAAAGAAAAAAAAAAAAAAACCTTGAAAATTGCTAGTAAATGCAATAGCTCAAGATGCAAACGATTGATACCATTTCCTTTCTTAAAGGAATCACTACGAATTTTTGGGCTTTCTGGTTATATCTTAGTTTTCCAAACAACAAATGTATTTGCAGTGATAGAAAAATCATTGCTAAATAGATGACTAACTTGTTCAACTAATCTTTCGAATTTTCAAATCATGCATAATCCAGGTAGCAAACCTACATGGCCCCATATAAGTGAACTCATATGGAGCCCATATGATTTTGCACCGAAGACTCATAAGGGGCACATATGGGCCAGCCCATACACCCATATGACCCATATGGGATAGTTTTGGTGCCCATATGGGGTAATTGCCCACATGACCCCAGAACTATCCCATATGGGTCATATGGGTTATCTGGGCTGGCCCCTTTGGGCCACTTATGAATCTTGGGTGCAAAATCATATGGGCCCCATGTATGTGTCGATATGGGGCCCATAAGGGGCTTATATTTGAATGCTACTTGGGAATCCACTCTTAAAATATGTAATGCCTTGGTGCGGTAACGCTTGTGCAGGAGGCTGGTGAGGATGAATAGCAAAATAATGATAAAAGTGATTTTCTTTCTGTCCCATTTTAAATTGCTGTTAACACAGCTAGGTATGCATTAAATAGGAATCATTAAGGTACCGTAGGCATTTAAATCATCATTTTCACGTTATTTCGTCAGTGAGTCTAATCAGTTAGCCGAGTAGTACTGTGAAATACTGTTTATATGTATGTTTTACCTACAAGTATGATTTGACTGAGTGCTTTCAGGATTTTATAACACATGACAAGAAGAAACGTTTCAGAAAGTCACTTTTGGCGGCCATTTTGGAATTTTTTGACTTTTTTCAAAAATTTTCAACAGTTATGATCAATTGGCACCCATCAAATCTGGAAAAACTTAACCATAAATAGTTAAAAACATATGTAACAAAACGGCTCATGTGACTTTTAGCCTGACTGCTATGCGTCTACTTATTGGAAGAGTCATCAGTGCATAACTAGCAACATCTGTTTAGCTGACCATGTGTGAATTAACCCACTTGAGCAAATTCCCTCAGAAGAGAAAACGTGGATGTTCTGCGGCATCGATTGTAAGGCGACGAACAAGCTATGGCGTCACATGTACTCACATATACTGCCAAATAATTAAAAGGAAATATTTTTCACATACACGGTGCACTTCCAAGTATGATTTGGATGAAAATTTGCAGAGGCTGTATACACCTATACTGGGGAGATACAGGTATGTGTCAAACAGTAGATTTTGGCGGCCATTTTGGATTTTTGCATTTCAGCAAAAATACCCAGTAGTTTTAAACTGGCACCCATCGGATTAGGAAGCAGCACTCAAAAATTTATTATCAAAATCCGTTGAGAAATAGTAGGCCTATATGGACTATATTGTTCGTTTCTGCAGGGCACAAAGAGATTGTGTTGGAGGATCGGAGGGGCCAAGAGAAAACAGCAGCCCCCTTCCCCACCAAGGGCAACTCCTATCATGTAATAAATCCACATCAAAACTAGCTTACTTCAAACTGCAAGGACTAAATTGCCTAAAACGCACTACAATTCTGCGCATTTGTAAGCAAATGCATACAGTTCTAGTTATAGGCTATATGGATTTTAAATTTGAGGCTGGAAGCTTGATGCAGGGCAATGTAGCTGAAGCCTTGGACCTCGTGCACATGAAGTCACTGGAGCATAATGGCCGGCCGAAGTCCACCCCTCTAGTGGCAGCTCCCTCTTAAATGAAGCGCAAGTAGACACTTTGGTACACCCATAGTGCATGTCAGGTGTTCATTGATTTCATGAAATCCCTCTAAACTATAAATAGCACATGGAATTTTTTTATTTTACAATCGCCGGGGAATTCCAGTTAAGTACGCTTTGCATGGTTGTGTTACTACCCACAAGATGTGTAACTACATAAAGGTGGGCCTATCATCTGCCATGTTCGGGGAATGCGTCATAGACTTACTTCAATCGTGGAGCTATTCCTTTCTGCTTGACAGGAAAACAACAGAAAATCGAAGAATTTCTTAATAGTAACATAGCACTTTTATACGTAAGTACCCACCCGTCGTTTCTGAATTTTTTTACCTCGTGAAGGAAGCCCTTTCGGTTGTCAACATTTTATTTCTCTCAGCTAACGCCCGCAACAAGTTCTATGATGATACCACTAGGAGCCACCACCACCGCCTTTACCTTGTACCTATAACGTCTTAAAGCGAACTTTAATGAACTTGTCCCATTTTAAGAGTGCTCCTGTTTACTATTGCAGTATATCCCCATATCTCGCTGTAAGCCTATTGTCAGATTGTAGTTTTGTTGTGTAGTTAAATGGGTCATACGTTTATCATTTCACACGGGTACAAAACGTACTTTTTATTGGACCCCTCCTTAAGCGCAAGTGATTTACTTACAGTTGTGGTTGCAACACCTTTTCCCGAAATTTAATGCATGTTTGCACAAAGATTGCACGTGTTTGCCCGATAACTTGGACCCGTCCCTCTACCACACTTTGTTCTTTTGGTGGTAATAAAACAAAGACGGATGACCCTGTAGCTAAACTTATTGCATCGACTACAATATAGCAATACACAGCGAGAGGCTGCAATATAGATTATCATGACAGTTCTTAATAGAGGGGAGGGGAGACCCTTTCCAAAAAGTGTCTTTTTGTTGGGCATTCCGGAAATTTGAAGTGGATGACTTTTTAGCCAGCAGGGTTTACCAACCCCCAAAAGCAAAACGTTTACATTGCCATAACGCTGGTAGGCTATTTGATAACCGAAACAGCGAAATGGTTCAGATTAATCAACTTTTTGTAATTCCTCATGTTTTTCCAACGTCTCGATGTAAAACTGGAAGTTGTAATCTTCTGGCCTGATATCCTTCTCGCACTTATGTGAAATTAACAGAAACGCAAAAGTTAGGGGAACGTTGCGCATTTTTGACGCCACTTCTCGTAAGGTTCAGATTCAGGTTCAACTTTATTTAATCCCCAGAAGCGTTATTAAAGGCTCTCAAATTGAAACAAAGTCATACAAAATGCAATAATAATAAGTAAATATACAAATGCAAAAATGCACAACTTGAGAAGGATAAGAGAGAAGAAATTAGAAACAAAGAAATGAATAAAAGATGACATAATAAAGCGAATTCCAAACCCCTAACGATTGAAAGAATAAGATGAAAGAGTAGTAAAAGGTATGAGGTGCCAAAAAATTATAGTACAAAAATGCCCCCAAAATGTAAAATACGCAGAGTCAGAGAAGATAAGACAGCTAAAGAGGGCAAAAAAATGATAATGCATTTTCGCCGCTCTTTTTTGCAATGAAAAAGCAAGGTATTTAGGCATACGTTTTCCATACAACGCCAGTTCTCATTCTACAATCTCGCATTTGCTTCTTTATAAAGTGTTTTCTGCAAATAATGCATAATTCATTCTTAGGCCTTCTATTCCAAAAAAAAAAAAAAAAAATAGCAGCTAAACATAATTATGCTGCGCTGCACGCGCCAGTATAAGTTAGAAACAAGCATGCTGCCTGAAGATAATTTTTCTTGGAATACTACACCTGTTGTCAATGAGTTAATGTGTCAATTTCTGAAACATGAGATCGTCTAAAGAAGAACATTACAGATGCAACTTACTAGACCCTAGAAGCGCCAACTAATGACGACACCGTCAGGCTGCTTTAAAAGGTTTTGTCACTGACCTGTCCCAATTGCATTATAAATAGTAAAGAATTAGGCAATCCACGGAGCTTCAAGTCTTATTTCCCCAATACTGCTATATTCTCTTCATATCTTGGGGTTAGAGACAGTTTCCCTCAAATTACTGATAAGTAAATAATGATAAAAGATACTCTGGTCATTTCAACTTCGATCAAAAACTTTAGCAATTAGGACGCACAATTTAAAAATATCTCTCGTCACTCTCTTCTCTGCATTATTATGATGGTCTTACGAACACAATGTGTGCAATTAATGGGTTGACCAACTTTTAGCTCATTTGAACGTTGACCTCTTGATTTGTGACATACGATGTCAACAATAACGCATTCAGAAGTTTTCACAATCAGATACTTATTCACCTAAAGTTAAGATTGACCGGATATATTGTTAAGGAAAAGTCAGACTTTTTGGCAAAATATTGGCAAAGTTGACCTTTTACCTACATTTTGTCCGCATCTT
Source organism: Holothuria glaberrima (assembly GCA_009936505.3). Taxonomy (NCBI): domain Eukaryota; kingdom Metazoa; phylum Echinodermata; class Holothuroidea; order Aspidochirotida; family Holothuriidae; genus Holothuria; species Holothuria glaberrima. The sequence goes on along the minus strand of WURT03163380.1, from coordinate 4,667 downwards.
ACCCTGCATGATACATGCATACCCATATGCACTATCCATATATGCAGCCTTACGTAATATTTTAGTTTGTTTTGGTAATAATTTTTTTCAAGTTTGTTTTTGGTTATAATTTTTTAGTTCGCTTTTGGTTACAATTTTGTTTTTGGTTCGTTTTTGGTTATAATTTTTTTGGTTCGTTTTAAATTGTAATTGTAAAAATTTCATCAGACATACGCTTTCCTCGGTTTACTTTTTTTTTCTCCCATGGCCGCATTAGGCTTCCGTATTATGCTTCCGTATTATGTACACCATGTGTACGCACAATATTCTTGCTGCATGTTCATTATCCTGCCATTTCCTAGCTTAGATTTTGACATGTATGAGGCCGTAATATCAGCCATTCGCGGTGTTCGCTCAGTCAGTGTCGTAGCGTGAAAAAAGTGTTTGCTTACACTTGTGGTTTGGTATAGTCTGATAATGCGTAGTAGTAGTGAAGTAGGGGAATCCCGATGTCGGTTGGATGCAGCGTTATGAGGAGGCTTAGTTGTTACAAATTAGGGGAATCCCCTCTTTATGCTTGAAAGTGAAATGTTATTGACCTGTACAGTGTTACCACACATTTAGGGCTCCAGTGTACAGTTCTCTCCATGGCTTCGTGCACTTGGTGAGTTCTGAAAAGAGGGATATAAATGATCCTGACACCAATTTCCTTAGCCAATAGACAGTCACTCTCTCTCCTCATTTTCAGGTGTCGTATTGAACCTGTGGGTCAGGTGTAGCACGTGCCTAATCCATTAGAGGATTTTTTCATAAGAGGAAATTCAGTGGTCTTTTGTTTCGTTAAGTTTACTTATTGCTTAGATCTATGGAAATCTTCAATTTTAGGGGAAGGAACAAAGGTACAAATAAGACTATTTCATTGCAGTTCTCATCCATTTGCACTCGAAAGAAAACAAGTTCAATTTACACAGGGACTCGAGGACTCGGACTCGGGACTTAGGACTCGGACTCGGACATCAGGGACTCGAACTCGGATACCAGGGACTTGGACCCGTACTCGGACTGGGTGGACTCGACTCCAGCCCTGCTATTGACGGAATAATTACCAAACGTAATCACGTCGTAAGTAATCAGCAGGATGCTGTCTAAATATAGCGCTCTAAACTGTTAACAAAGATATTACAAGCATAGATTCCGAACTAGTTAAAATGGCGCCCTCGACTCCTAATGGAGCAAAAATATTGGGGCGGAAGTGCTGATTACTGCTCAGCCGTTTTGAAAACAAACAGGCATATGAATGTCTTACAAAAGTATACTTGCTGTTTCAGAACATTGTAAACCAAAGACGTATCACTCTATACTCAGTAAATTTTACTTACAAGAAGAAGCTTATTTCTTCATTGTGGTATTACACATAAGTAGACTTGAATATGAACGTGGCAATGTCTGGTATAAAGTTAATGGACTTATTTATAGCTCGTTCGTTTGCACGCAGAGTGTACGTCAAGTATTTCGGATAAAAACACAGAGGATATTATGATAAAAACACAGAGGATATTATGCTTCCTGTATGCAACGCTCACGCAGGCCACGCTGTTCTAACAATGACATTTTCTGTAATGCTTGGCTATAATTATAGGCCTAGGCACATCCCCGAATAAAAAAAGGAACCTTTATCAAACCAAATCCACACTCCCGCCCCGATATTTGCCTCTCCATGCTGAGTCTATTTCCGTAATAGTGTAGGTGAAGGAGTTTGGAATCTTTGCTTATTTCTTTGACTGTTAAGCCATATACCGCCTTCAGTCTTCCATTAACAAACTGCAGTCCTTTACTTCGAGGTGACGCTAATGCAACAACACTAAATTTGCTCAAGAAACAAAACAAGAGCAGTGGATACATATCATGCACCGTACAGGGCAATTGTGTTTTTAGAAACGTAAATTTTAGGCGGCTTAGGCCCTATACTTGCTATGCACGTTTTTATTTTATTTTTCTTTTATAAATGCTTGTCCGATTGTCTTCGTCCCTCGCCATATGAAGTAACTTTTTCTTTAATATCCATTCTTTAAATCAAAGTTATATTAGAACGGAAACTGTCACAGCTGCTTTGTTAGAAGAAGACTTGCTCATTCTCTGCAAAGGAACACCCGGTGATGTGCAATTCTGAAATTGTTTGATTCAAGATATAAAGCCTCCGAGTCATGATATATTTGAAAAGAAGCTTCAAGACTTTTGTATTGAACGTTGTATCGTGATTTCAAGCAATTTCCTCACCGTACTGTTCTTTCTTTTCCCTTGCACGTCTGTTGATTATTCTTGTTGCACCATAACTGGAGACCTGACTCAAATAAGATTTCATTTTTCTGATCCCTCTACATGTAGGCCTATATAATTATCTGCATTACTGTTACATTTCTGCTTACGTCTTCTGAATTATTCATAGGTATTGCCACATACGTTTTGTTAGCATGTTATGTTAGCCTTGAAATGAACTGCAATATTATAGGCTACTTCAAACAAGGACCAGCTGTATAAGTAAGTCTTTTAAAAACAAAGTGATAAATTTAAGCGACGACAAGCATTATCAGCCGTACACGATGTCTATAGCTCAAGTGTTGTGCAGGTAAGAGTGGCAGCAGCATATATCCGAATGTTATATTTTCTCAGTGTTTTCATACCGTTAAATTAATGTGGGAACTTCATGCCTCTTCTTGACTACCGTACATAGGCCATGGTGATAATTGGGTTGTATTTTTACCGGAAGTGATAAAGTAGAACCACTTGGCAACCGCTTAATATTAATAATAATGACGACACGAAACGTCACATATCGTTCAATATTCATATTCACTGGCTTTTGAATTTTGAACGTGGTGCTTGCTTCTCAAGTGCTGTAACTGAAAGCATACCGACGTGCATGCATTCACACATAAACTGGAGGTAGTCGTGCTGAGGTACCTGCCGTGCTTATATGCGATTTTCGGGCAAAAATATAATAACTTTTAGCGAACTCTTGTAGAGTCAGGGATAGGCCTACTCAAATCGACATGAATTACATATCTTGTACACTAGTCACACAGTGCACAGTCGTCTTGAAGAGTGAAACATTTTCTGGGGACACCGGACGTGCGTTGCAGCTACGAATGCGGTTGACTCTAAGGCATAGGATTACAGAAGCCTTGGGAGGGGCTGGGTTAAAGTGCTCCAGATCTAAACTTTGCAGGGTGGAAGTGATATGTGCTTTCTCCCCTATATTCAAGGATAAAAACCCATGCATTTTTCCCTCTGAAATAATGTAATAAAATTCCAGTAATTTTTCTTATGAAATTTGGACATGCTGCACCATATGCGGGGCAGCTACAGATCACATTCGAAAATTTCTCGAAGGGGATCGAGGGGCAGTGACCCCCCAGACTTTGGTGACTGGGGGAACCACCGATACCGCGTAAACTGCACCCAATTTTTATGTGCTCTGCGTTTTTTTTGTACAGCAATGGGGATCCTTCCTTTGTCACGACATAAAGTTGCCGTCCTGGGAGAGAGGTCTAAGGAGAGGGGACGTCCCCCTTCCCTTTGAGAAATTTTTGTTAATTTAGGGTTGATTAAATGCAAATTGGTGCTATCTTTTGGATATTTTTGGAGCTGTTCACGTACGACTGGAAAACGTCCATAATTTTAGTGAATTCTAATTTTGGTTAGGTGAAAGATGAGACTATGCTGAGAAGAACACGTTGCCAGCAAACCTCCTGAAGCCTCCTCCTCTAAGTCTCGCAAATACCTGTAGAGGGACTCCCGGACTCAGCTCCGGATCAATTGCATACAATAGGGAAATGACATAATGCGGTGTAGTCAGGATTTTTCTAACGGGTTGTCATGCAGTATGTCGTGCGATCGCTAATCTGAGGGAGGGATCTAAGGGGAGGGTGTCCCCCTCCCATGTGGGAATTTTTTGAATAATTGGGTGTCCCTACATACAATCGGTGCCACATATGCTAACTTTGAGGTAAAATTTTCTGTTACAGAATTTTACGCATTTTAGGTACTAAAAACGGCATCAGTGAGGGGCTCATGGTCCAATGGCCTTCTAAGTGCACCACTGATTGCTTATTACCTGACATCCAAACCAAAATATAGAGTACGATGCCGAGCACTTTACAACTATCGTATTTTTACTAATTTTGAACGAAAATCTAGACGAACAGCAAGCTCCCAGCAGGAAGGTGATGTTAGGCCTCCCTGATAGATATAGCAAATGGGGTGAAAGACTAACAAGCGCGTTGCAGAATGCTTTTCGTCGTATGTGTATTACCAATCACCATCTATACCGATAATGGCTGCCTGGGAAGCGTAAGGTAAAAATTTCTAAAAAAATATTACGGCAATGACGTACTTTCAAGTTCTAGCTTTTCACATCATGCTACAAATTAGATTGGAAGTTCCCATATTGGTGCGAGACCCCTACCAATGTTGGCTATGTATATGTATCTCTGTTTTTCGGGAAGAGTTGTGATCAGAATAGTGCCATGTATTATTACCTTTTATATAACACCATGTTAATTTCTCTACATATGATTGGAGGATTGGTGGTCACATGCCATGGGTTATTTAGTACTATTGCACGGCCGTGGGTTCGGCCGTGGGTTAGTACGTACTAACCCACGGCGGTGACGTCAGCCATGGGGGTA
>WURT03163379.1:0-20335 GCA_009936505.3 Holothuria glaberrima | reverse complement strand
TAATAACGGATTGCACCTTATGTTTTGTAAAACAAAAGATCCCATAATCAGTCAGAACTGACATACTAACACAATTTCTTTGTTGTTCAATTTTTTCGTCTTGAATTATTTTTTGTGAATCATTTACGGCTCTCTGAGTAGGGCGAGCCATTACAACGATCCTTAGATAGAACCTTGGTAACAATGAGTTTAAATTCGGCGCTGTATTAGTGGATCACATTAAAGAGTGTCCATTAATGTTGAAAATAAGATTATTTTCTTACTTTATGGTCAGTAATACAGTATGTACAAATGTTCTTCTCCACTAATACTCATCATATAATGGTAATTACTTTCGTATATGGCACCAAGTTGACTCACTTTTGTGTCATGCATGTACTCATAGAAATGTATTAACTGAGACAGGCTTTTGGAAATCTCAGTTAAAACTAAAATTAAAAATACATGTTACTTGTTTCCTTTTAAAGGTTCGTGATGCTGAGCGACATAAACCTGGCAAATCGCTGGCACCTGGAATCATCTTCATTCTGTTCGCTGTTTCAATAGTCTTCGTCGCCTATTATGTTGGACCTAATACTAAAGACAACGTGGTGGAACATGATAAACTCGACAATGCTATAAACGTTAAATATCAAATTAATATTCAGTCTTTCACAACATAAGTTTTGACAGCAGAATACTTTACGAGAGAGGTTTATGCCTCTGTCGTAGTAAATTCGTCGTTAACGCCTTCCCCTGCAAAATGTCACTGTACGGTAGGACATACTGGCAAGATTCCGCGTATCTTTAAAGGGAAAATGCAGTCCCCCAATTTGAGTTAGTGTACTCCGGTACATGGCTCATGTCTATCATGTGACAATATTTTTGTCACTTATTTCTTAAATTTAAGCAAAATAACCCCTTGGTTTACCTTCATTATTCAATGATTTTATCAGGAAACATTACAAAAATACTTGTTAAAAAATAAAAGGAGATCTATAAGATTTAGCAAATTTTTGAAAATAAACTTGAGGCGACTGCCTTCTCCCTTTAAGATTTACTTTATCTTAAAGCAGAGATCGGAACAATGCTTATTGGAAGCCCCGTTCATTGCTGAAAGGGAAGCTAGGACCGTACATCTTGACTCGAAATCCCTTAACTGTAAAACCTCCGAAACCTATGGGGAAAAGTAGTCCGTACGAAACAAAAACTCAAATTTCAAAACTCAGAATTGGAAAAGGCCTATAAAGAAATGACAAAAGTTGTTTCATTTGTTTAAATTCAAATTGTCCTTAAGCACATTGTGACAACGACACTGAATATTAGTCAAGAGGTAAAATTTGTATTCCGTTTACTGGTATAAATGGTAACATGGTTATGTGTTGAAAGAAATTGATAAATTACATTCTTTGGAAAGGCCAAAAGGTTACCTTCCGACAAATTCGCAAACTACTTAAGAAGTGCCTTTTATCCCTTACAATGCGAAAATCGTCAGGTAAATTAAATGTACTTTAAATGCTCTGCAAGGGAAGATCATAATATTTATGCAAAAAGCACAAATTTATGAAGAAATTGTGGGACTCGCTAACAAATCATTCAAACAGAATTCTGTGTATAAGTACATGACATACTATAAAACTTAACTTACATTTTGATCTTGCTTGGATAGGTGTATTTCTTATTGTCATTTTTCGAAACGACATAGAAAATAATAAAGTGGAAGTTATCTACTTGTTAATGCTGTTTTCATTTAAAAGATATTCTTACATGAAATTATTTTATCTTCCTACTAGTATGTTAAAAACAGCTTAACCAAAGAATGGCAGGATGTTGGAAGGTTTCTAGGTTTATCACACCCAGACATAGAACATATCAGAGAGGAACATGATAGAAACCCAAAGGAAAGAAACTACCAAATGTTGCAGAAATGGAGGGAAAAATTCGGCAATCAAGCTACTTTGGATGTTTTGGAAGACGCACTTAGGAAAGCAGGGAGACGAGACTTGGCCGATAAGCTTCCCTAAGGTAATCAACAGAAAAAGAACAAAATGACAAGTCACAGTATCATTCAATTATTAAATTTTATCCATATTTTTCAGGCGACTTGAGCGCTGTAGGTCTCTCTTTCATTATATATATATATATATATATATATATATATTGCTGTTGTTGTCAATAGATCATACATCATTACACCGATCAATATGTATATGAAGTGTTTAAAACAGGAAATGGAGAATGCTATAGTGAAAAAGCCAAACCCTAAATTTGGAAGTCAACTCAGAAGCTTGCAAATCTGTATGGCTTGCTTACTCCATGAATCATTTTAGTTTTGACGTTCCAAGATCTAATTTAATTAGTACGTGCATTTACTCACTCCTAAAATTTTGCACATACCATCGTTGTTGTTAATTTACTGATATAACGTTACATAGTTCTTCGCAAACCATTTAAGACAATATACTGCAAAATTAAAAAAAAAAAAACTATGATTCGGGTAGTGCTGCTTTAAAATGTTTGGAATAGGGGAATCATTCGCTCATATACAGTATTTGTCAGGACCTTTCCATCCATAGTAATACAACAATCATTTAAAATTAACAAATTTTTGTTTCTAACAAGCAAGTCAAGTTCAGGAAAAGAGAAATTTGCTACCATGATTCCATATGAGCCTATTAAACTCTTCTAGCAGTGAAAAACATTTTGTTGGATATCAACAAAGTTGTTCTTTGAAAATTCCGATATTTTTCGTTGCTATCATTATATTACCCTATGCTAACGTTGTTTGAATTTTCCACAAACTCTTTCAAGCAGTTGCCTATTACATTTTCTTGTTTACATTTTTTGTGGGAGGATGGTACCGTTATTTTGGTTACAAATCGATAAAAAGCCTAGTTGGTTCCTGTGGTGAATGAGAGCATCATAGGTGTATTGAAAAAAAATATAAGGAAAGAAAGATTCTGCATTAGATCTATTCATTTTCATGCTAATCTCTAATAGTCAGTACACGAGAAGAACGCTCAAAGTAAATTGCGGCTAATCACGTGTAACTGATGGACCATTAGACAAGATGTCTAACGTTAATGATCAGTTGTTTTTTTTTGTTCAGTATGAGCCTGTTGGGACAATTTGTGAAATTGAAATTAGAAACCAGCCATTAGGTATCAGTATTATCTCTTCGATTACAAGAATGAGACTAAGCAGTATCAGGTTGAGTTTGGTTAAGTGTTGCAGCGACACTTGTTGAGTGGGATGATGAATAATCGGAAGAGTCGGGCATTTCTTATAATGTTCCAAGTAATGGTTACAGCATAGTCGAGTGAGGGTTGAGGGCGCGAAGTGAAGTATTTTAAAGAACCTTAGTACAATCAACAGCAGATACTGGTAACGACGCTACTATCGTTTTGTATCGAGAAACATATTAACGGAGTGTACCTTACAGCATTTTATAGAAGTCTTATGATCCTCTAAATAAGAGAACAACCATTGGTCCTCTCTGGATGACATTACTGGGCATTTGTGAGAGAGCAAAAAAAATGTCCTACTGTTACGCAGTAAGACGTTTTGAAACTAGGGATACTGTAAGCTGGACAGGTACAACAAGGATAGAGAACTCTTTCCAGCACAAAGGTCCCTTTGGATTACATTCAGGATGAAAAAGGGAAAGACATTTCCTAAGATGAATATTGTTGTATTTGCAAGCATTGGAAGAAGATGTTTTCTCTCCAATCATGGTGGCTTGAAACACATGTTTCACTTATTTGTTTCTGTTAAAGGCCTGTAGCCAGACAAGGTACTGAAGGGGAGCAAGATAGCTTCTAGGGGGCGAAACGTTTTTCAGGGGAGAGACAGGCGAAATATAGTAAGTGAAATGCATGAAGAAATCTTTTGTATTCTATGGGGCGAAAAAAATTCCAAGGGGACTTTATGTTGATGTTATAAGGGGCTGTTTAATCGCTCTCTTTTATTTCCACCTTGACTAGAAATGCAGTAAAAGAAGACAGAAATATGAAGTTACAGCAGCATCCCTTTTGTAGCACTGTCAAGTTTGATTTCAACGAATCATCGAGTTGGCCGAAAGGTGACGGTGGTGTATCATGAAAAATCAATTTTATGGTGTTTCTTTAAAAAATACGAACGATCTAGAATAACATGAACACAACATTTCGAGAATGTAAACTGTAATATATGCCATTGTCAACAGAAAGAACATTTCATGACTCAAGTGATCGACACTACCCTAAACATAATAAGTGCAAAAGCTTTTATTAAATATTATTATATCCTGGACAACACAAAATGAATACCGTGAGAGGACGGGTGTGTTTATTCTAGTGAAAGGAATCGAGTCAATCTAGAACTGGAGAAAACTGAGATCAACAAGGAGAAAAACTTAACGTTCTTTTAATTGAGTTCCTCAATAACAATTTTCAAAATATAAGCAATAATTCTTTTTTTCTGCTATGTACATTACTTTTTGATAAAAAAAAAAAACAAAGTCAACAGACCATCACAAACAATGAAATGTTAGCCCAGTTTTTCCTTGATGTAATTATTCCAGAACAGTCCCACAAATTCAGACAAGGATAAAATAAGTTTCTTTTGGATCCCAAAAACTTTCAGTTATATCTGTGAAGGACTCCATGGACTCTTCTGTTTCGTTTTTTATGTTCTTATATGAGTTTCTGCAACTTAATACTTACTAATTTTTCAAATTGTGGGATCGATTTCATTATTATCGATATATCAAAATGACATTTTACCAAACATTGTGGTTAACGTTTTAAAAAGTAATACGATTATCGTTTGAAACAACTTAAATAATTAGTTTTCAGCGATGAATAAGACGTTACTCCTTTTTAGTAATAACTCCGTGGCGTTCTCACAACTATATAAAGTAAAGTATTTATGCAATTGCAATATCAACATATTGTTTGTAGCAACTCCTCCATGTCTTGAGAGGTTCTTACCAAGACAGAAGTAAACATTTCAACAAAACAAAGAGGTACAAACTTATCGACAATATCTGAAGAAGAGCAAACAAAAAATAAAGCGAAGGGGAGAAGAAGAAAACAGTGAAAAAAAAAATAAATAAAGCGAAGTTTGAATTGAAAGTTACTCTATACACTGGATATCAGCAGAGTGTGTACAGTGGTTTTAAAGAATTTCGAGTTTTCACATGGCAGGAGGTGTATAATTCAATTTTAATTTGAATTTACCACAAACTGCTTTCATAGATGAAAATAATCATACCCCAAAAGAATTGTAAGCATATAATTTCACAATCTGACGTGGTTAGACGCATTATGCAGAGCCACTTTGTTATGGCACTGCGATCATCATGTGATATGGGTGAAAATGGAAGAATTGTATTACGTTTTGTCCTTTTGGTCAGTAGCAATACGATTATCATTTCTTTGCAACATTTCAGAAAATGTATCCGGGCAAAATCTATTTTTTTTTTGCGATCTTCACTGTTGCCCACATGCACCTAAGGCGCAGGGCTACAGGTTTATATTTTGAGCCGTGAATTGTAGTTGTACTTACTATCTTTAGTAGTACATGTAAGGTGAGAACAGCGAATACCTCAGAAGCTCCCGTCTAGCTTCCAATACATTCATAAATATTATTTCCATATTCCATGAAATAGTAAATGAAGTAATTCCAAACTAGAGTATACATGCACATAATGCGTGCCGAACATTCCTCAATTTTAAGTTGATGTGACGTACACGTAATATACATACCTACTCAGAAGATTCTAAGGCAAGATGCAAATCTGAAAAATGAGCTGTTTAGATCGCATGGAGCATGCAACATGGTAAAATGAACAGTTCTTTGGGTTGGGAGCAATATACGTCATTAAAAGTGAGGTTGTATGAAGTACTGGAGTTCTACTCATGCGGTGAGCATTTAAAAAGATGTAGGAAATTACACTTAAGTCTGAATTGTCTGTGATTGCTGTTTGTTGTTGTTTGCACTAATGATTGCATGATTGCATGTCATTTTCGTGTGTTTTCTTTGACAAGAAATCCAGAAAGAGTGGAAGAAGTTGAAATTATAGTGGTATCCCTTCGACATTGTGGGAAAGCTTAAGTGGTTCAATGTACAAGCCCTTAACTGTGATTGTGTATCATGTCTCTACCATCCAAGCTAACAGATGAAAAAAACTCCAGAAATACCAAATAAAACAAAAAAGGCATTTTGACAATATAGACCTACCCCTTCTCACTCTCAACGTAATGTAGGTATTTTACTCTATTAGTTTATTCCACGTTTCTTTGATATGAATATGATTTTGAATGGCAACAAAAAAGAACATAGTTAATGTAGGAAATGATTATTTCCATTCTTACCGTGACAATGCGTCACTACTACAGTTTTAACTATCCCCCGCCACTTGTGTCAAGCATTTTCAACTGAAGATAATGTACTCCTTGAACGGAAACCTAGAAATGATCTACAGGGCTTATGGCATCTTAATAATAATTCCTGGAGTATTTAGGCAATTCCAAGCAAAATGGGTGTCGAGTAAATATCATATCAGGAAGCTTTTCATTTCAAATCTCCAGGTTAATAATTAACACACCCTCCTCTCTGACCCCCGTAATATCTTAGAAAAAAGCTGTTGGTTTTGCATATCTGAAAAAATATACTGTCCCTGAAAACTTTTTTTTTTATTCACAACAAGCTACTTCGCCTCCTTGCGCTCCTCAAAACAATGTGTAGCTATGGGCATGTAACTATCTGTTCATGAATCGCTATAAGTTGGTGCCCATGCATGGACAAAATGATTTTTATGGGAAAGTTATTCTCAACGTGAAAGTAGCAAACCAGTTAATGAAATTCATAAACGTTTGAACAGCACACTAAGGTGGGCACATCAATAAAGATGTAGATGGCGAAATGCTACAAGTAAACTCGCCTAGTGATAAGCTAAAACTACGGTACATTACATGTGCTGCCCATAGTAAGTGGGGTTCTTGTATCGATTAGCGAAATACCAAAATAGCTCGAAGACCTTTGGTAGAATGTGGGTAAGAAGGCGCAGCCTTTAAATCATAATAACGCCGACTGAAGTTCCTGCGTCTTTATCACAAATAAATATAAAAATGTAGCTTGTGTGCGTTAACACCCTGCTGGCAGATAATCTGGCATACCATGTTGAAAAGAAATTTAGGTGCTTGACAAACTTTTAAAAGCAATCTTTGTGATGGTATCACCATTTTGTAAACCCGTTGTTGTGCATGCGTAGGTGAAGACAAGTGCAGATTGTATCCATGCACAGGAATGTAAAATTACCGGACATTAATTTTTGAGATACACCTGCAAAAGTATTATCATGTGTCATTTTCTACCTTTATAAAAGGCAAAAGAGACACAATTTTAAGTTTATGAACATAATAGATAATCACTTTGAGAATTGCATTGGATTCGAAAGATCCACGACAGCGTATTCGCATAGGTCTTGAAAATAGATGTTGAAACTGATACGAATTCTGAAATATATTTCAGAGTACGTAAGGAATTACTTCACAAAAAGGAGCACCTTCAGGGCACCGAAAATTCGTAATTTTGAAAATTTTGACCAATGAAGTTACAGTTGGTCCCCATGTCCAAATCGACCATGCATATCATTTCAACGCCCAAAATTTCATTTGAGTCCTCACACGGGCACTATAAACTTATTGAGGCAGGGGACCCTCTGGCGTCAATTGCCGGGGTCACTGACAGTGTTCAATAGAACGAAACAAGGTATCAAAAGTAAAAGTAAAGCATCATTGTAAATTAATTGAAGAAGATTATATAAGCCTATCAAAGAAGAGCAAAACTGCAACAAAAAAAAAAATTAAAAAAATAAAATACTATATGAACGTTTAAGGAAGCAGGTATAATAAACACATCAAAACATTCAGACAAAAGGAAAAAAAAAAGGTATGGCTCACATATCCTCAAAGTAGGATAAATAAGTAAAGGTGATAAAATCGTCTTCACTACCGCAACGCATATTTTTCTTCTCATAGATGTCCCACCAGGAAGAATTTTACGCCCGGTTTATACTTCCAAATTTTCACTCTCTGTAAGCTATAATGCCGTAATCATTCTATACGGGGTATGAACCCGTCTAGACAGAATTTAGAGTAACACAAAGGCTACCATCCAGTAAGCAAATTTGTGCTCCCGATTTTAACGGTTGGGTTTGCCTGTTAGCTTAAACTTAAAATGGTTATATTGCCAAAAACGTATACTACAACTTAAAAACATTTGGTTTTATCAGCTTGAATGAGCCATGTCAATAAACAGTTTGGTCTCACATCTTTAACTGGCAAAGTTGTTGCAGACCTACTTATTGTATGTTAACCTGCATTTCTGAGGAAAAACTAGGCCTAACACAGCCAAATACCTTCCATGTTGCGGGAAGCCTTTTGCAATAAACTAACGGAGCGGAATAACTGAGCAGCTCTTTACTCAAAGGGTTCGTTTTAGTATCATTAGTATACCTACGTTGAAGGCCGACAAACAAAAGCAATGTGACCTTTACCTCTGTTTAGGAAGCAGAGAATACTATGGCAAAGTTTCCACGCAACCAATTGTGCACTATTTACTGGCGTGTGACCTGCGACGCAAGTATTGCTATGATAACTGTGGGATATATTGCAACCGAGTGCAGTTCTATGGTGTTGTTCACAGATGCCTAGGCTCTCAAGCTGGTATTTGTAGAGATGCTTAACACGCCATTAACAAGGGGATTTGACTAGTTTGAGCTTCTTCCTTCTACAGCATTAAGAAAGAAAATAAAAATGACGTGAAATGCGTGGTGCCAATAGTTGCTCACAAAACCATAGTGGTAAGTACAAATGAGGTAACGTTCTTATCGAAACGAGAGACATACTGTACGCGGAATTGTATCGTTCAAACAGGTCACTGTTGAAACTCGTTGAAAACGTTAAGCAGTAGTTATAAGACAATGGAAGCGTTTTTTTTTTCTTTTCTTTTTTAAAGTACATACTAAACATGTCCGATATTGTTTCTTATCCCCAATTTGTATTAAATTGGTCATCTACCGATCGAGTATATGGAAGGAGGAAGGAACATATGCCATTGTGCCTAAATTCGGGTTTAAAGGTACGAAGAGCTTGGGGCAAGGCTACCCCATGCTGCAATGAAATCATGTTAGCTCCAAAAGTACTTCACTAGTGTGAAATATGAGTAATGAACCAAAATGATGCACCATGGCCTTGTTAGTGAAAATCATTGTATAAACAGTTTTATTTAAAACAAATACCGATTGAAAGGCGGAATACGAGAATTGTCGAGGTCGAGGAAAAGATCTAAGTTACAGGTAACAGCCATCTATTACTTCTGCCTGATTTAACAGTATTACTGATCGTTGCACAGATGAAACTGACAAGAAAAAGTGCTGCCAAGTTATGCATTGTTTAGGAAAGATAAGTTATAAGGGACAATGCTATAAAAATAGAACTCTCCATCTCTCTCACGCAAATGTCGATTTCAAATGGTAGGCATACCAGGGGTAGTGGCGTAGTCAGGATCTTTAAGTGGTGGATCGGGGGCGATGGAGTCTGGTCAGTTGCTTTGGAATATCATGACATATCTTTTGTAAGTTTGACGCCGGATTGACTTTTTGGCAAATCTGCACAGTTGGGCCACGTAGAGGTTGGTGCATGATAGGGTGGGCACTGTAGAAGGTAACGCTGTTAGCCTAACCCAGGTACACCCAGAAAGCCGGTGAAAATGTGCATATTGTCATCAAGGGTAACTTGAACCTGGAGTACCGGTAGTTTGAGCAAATCCTTCCTTTGCCACCTTTTACAGGTGATGTCGACGGGCGTGGCAAGGGGAAGGGGAGAAATTTTTGTCCATTTAAGATGGCTTAGACGCAAAATAGTGTTATCTTTGATTAATTTTCGAACTGATCATATATTGGAAAACTTTCCCAGTTGAGTGAAATTTTACTTAAGATTAACTGTTAAGGAAAGATGTGTTGTCTAAGTGGAGAGGTAACTCCTCCCGCCTTAAAAATTTTTTGTTAAGGTATGGTAGCTTAGATGCAAAATGTCAAATCTTTCAATTAATTACATGCTTAGAAATTATCATTATCTTGTGATATTTTGGCGGGGACATGACACTCGTAAAAAATATGTAACGACAAATACATGCTACGAATGTTACCGTGTATACTACTTGTGCTATAACATTGCAAAAGTACAAGATACGGAGTGTGTGACGTGACAAATGTGCGCGAAGGGCACCAAATTTTACATTAAAATAATTTTCGTACCAAAAATTGTAGGCAGATGGGCAGACTTTGCACTGAGACTTTTCAAATTCTTCTGGTAATTCGTATAAGCTTTCAATATTCCAAAAAAAAATGTCTTTAGTCCAGATTATAATTGAGGAAGGTGCCACCCGGAGAAGAAGTGCTCATGTGATTTTCTAGACCAGCTTTTCATGAGGAACACGAATATATGAAATAAAAAGACTTTACTTTGAGAACTTTTCGTGAGGGCGCTTTTTCAAAATGACCGTCAAAATCTACTATAAAATGAGGAAAATAATCCTTAAAAATATTTTAAACATATTTAAACCTAACGTCTGTCCATATTCTGTAATAAATATTCAGAAATTATTTTTCTGGATATTATTTGCAGGATCCAGGTTAACAAAGATGGCTGAAATAGCTAAATGGCCGCTAATGTTTAAATTTTAACATATTATAATAATAGGAAAAATAATCCTAAAAATATATTTGTCACAGTTGCTCTTTATATTTTGTCCTATTTTGAGCCAAATATATTAAACGTACTTTTTGAAACATTTTTGTAGGACTTGAGGTCAACGAAGACGGCAGAAGAAGCAAAAGTTCCCAGGTTACAGCCTTGTTACCTCATATATTCTTGTTCCTCGTGAAACGCTGTCCAGAAAAACACATAAAATTTCTCCTTCTTCGGGTGGCACCTTCCTTAATTATAATCTGTAGTACCTCCCACGAATTCCACTACTTTGCATTATTGCAATGCTCTGCTCCTCCATAATGACTTTCATGTAGAGGAACAATCCGACTAATTGTAGAACCTTCATCATGGAATAATGCGAAGTAACATATCTCAGACGGCATTGATAGGGATCGCAGCTATACGGGGAAGTGCGGGGCTGTCGAAAAGCTTGATACTTTGAGAAGGATTTGGGAGAATTTTGAGAGTTTGAGAACTGCGTGTGATAAAAAGTGATTACAATAAAGTCATCATTTAGTCAGAAACACACCTCATCCTACTCCTTCTGAATTATATAGCTAAAACGCCTTTGTGGCTCATTTGGAAATATCTTCGGGGAACTTTTCGGAAATCTATTGAGGGCACATGACCCCCATGCCCTCAGTGCCGCCGCTACTGAATCTGTCAATTACGTGTGGAAAGTAAAAAGGAAACATTGACAGGGCTTCCAGCCATGTAGCATACCAATGTAGCCGAAATACGACCGAACTATTTACTAACGAGGTTGTCTAAAAAATTGTATCCAAAGGGTCAAGAGAAAATGAACTGTATTGGAAGTCTAGAAAGAAACTCGAGTTTTGGATTGTGGGAATAAAATGATTTTGACAAAATCATTTTGTTGCATAAGGTGCCATGATAGTATACCGATTTGCATGATATAGCCGACTGGACTGTGCATGTGAGTAGTGCATTGAGTGACTGTGCTGTAGTTTTGTAGAGCAATAGCGTGGGCTGGGAATAATATTCGACGGTCGTCAATACGCGTTTATAGTACGGTACGAGTGTTGAAGATATTTTTTTCGGCCCATATGCTATATCACGTCAAGTTTTTCAGCAACTTTATCCTTCTGCTGTTTCGCGGTCGAAGGGTCGTTCATCAGTGGTCACCATGGGAATCGAGACCTTTCAGACCAATAATATATTTTTCGCACATGTATTTTTTTTTTTTGAACACTCAAAATCCCAGTGGGGGTTGTCGCACCCACCCCTGACAGCTACGCCAGTGACCTGGCGTCAGCCTTACTTCACATCGATGAAAGCACATCCTAGTATTTTTGGAAATGTCTTAGCTGGTCAGTCAACAAGCGAATTGATAATTCGTCTGGATATGCACAAATGGTCCAAACCGTCGGGATAAACAAAACACAACCGCCTATAAACAGGATAAAGGTCATCCAGATTTCAGTTTTTCCTTATCATCCTTTTTTACCCATCGCAAGTATGAGGAACGTTCTTTCGTGTGACTTTGTGGCGGGGCCTGCACATGGGCTGCCTCTTTGGTGTAACAATTTGTATTTAAACCTGCCACCTAGTAGTACAGAGACCCAAGTTAAGCTTACACACTTAGATAAGGCTTAATGTTATATGTATATATGTTTTGCACAAAAATTGACGACGCACAAAAAGGGGAACGCAGTATACTTTAATATGTGCTTAGCTCTATTTGTTTATCTCACTAAATTCCCGAAATTCCATGCGGCAAATACAATACTGAAAAATCACTTTACTTTACTTTGAGATTTGCGAAGGCAAGCGTTGACTCATATTTTGTTTTTGCAGCTCAAAAAGCAGGATGAACTCCAGCCAGCTAGTATGTTTGAATTAATGCTGTGAAAAAACCTTTTTTTTACAACACCAGCTCAATTGGATCTAAAACAACCCCACTGATAACCCCATTGGAGTCAGAAAGGTTACCTTGGTTAATGAAAATTGGACAAAAATACAAAATTACTCTTTGAACACTCCAGATTCTCCAACACTCGAAGAGAGAAAACCATTTTAAACCATTCAGAGTTTTTGAATTGAAGGCTTTGGAACAAAGAGTGAAAAGGGGAATTTTATGCTAGGCACAGAAGTAAGTGGTAACTTTCCGAGATAGACTATGTTGTTTTAAAGTATGGTACGGGATACTATTATTCCTATTTCCCCTGTGTAAGTGTCCGTGGACATAGCTCCGCAAAACCTAAAGGCTTAGATGGTTCATCCTTAAATCAGTGTCACAACATTTTAAGAGACTAACATGAAAAGAAATGTTACGCTTTGGACCATTTCGTCCATCTACGAAGAGAGATGTAAGGTAAGATTGACTGTGAAAGTAGGTGTCGTCAATTGAACTCCCATACGAAAGGGTACTGCTTTACAGTGGGTATTCAAGTTTTTAGGTCACATTTTGTTCACTTTGGTTAGCAGTGTGGAAGATCCCCCCCCCCTTTTTTGGACCAATCTAGTTTCCCTCGATTGGGAGAAAAAATGGTCATTTGGCTGCTATATTTGTCTTTTTAGCCAAGATTGCATTCGTTCAATGCCTGTACATTTTCAGTAGCAAAATGGTTTTTGATTCCTTGCCGAAGGCAGGCAGGGAATCTATGCGATGGTGATGTCGTGTGTGTATGTGTGTGTATGTGCCTAGGCTGTGTATGGATGCCATGGAAATGTGTGTGCGCGTGCACTCACAAACATATCCTTAGCTAGTGCCAGGGAAGCCGGCGAGGGCTCGCCGCTCGCACGTCTGTTCTTGCTCAAGTGCTGCTCGAAACTGTGAGTCGCTACCCAAATATTCGGACAAGTGAAGCGTATCACGCGCGGCTGCACGTGCCTGCCTTGGCAAGCAGCCCACCCTCAACATGTACGTCTACTGGCTCAGTTCGCTGGTAGCTCCGCTGATAGGGACATCCCGTGAACTCCTTAGCTGGTCTTCTGCGCAGGACCCCGCAAAGCAGTCAGAGTGCGTATGTGTGTAAATGAGTATGTGTGTATGTGACACTTAGCTTGAAAACACGGTATCTCAGAACAGCAATGACCGACACTTTTCATATTCGGTATATAGATTTTTCATGTTAAAAAAACCCTATTGTTTTTGGTGGAGGTCAAATGTCATCTGAGGTCATCAGAGGTTAAACTGCAAAAAACTTGTGAAAAACTATGTCAATGTAGCAGTGATGGATACTTTTTATATTTAGTATATTTATTTGTTATGTTGAGAGGAAGAACCCTACTGTTTTTGGTGGAGGTCAAAGGTCATTTGAGGTCACCAGAGGTAAAAAAACCGAAATCCTTGTAAACACGATATTCCAAGACTAATGACAGACACTTTATATTTGATATATAGATTTGTCATGTTGAGAGGAAGAACCTTTTCGTTTTTGGTGGAGTTCAAAGGTCATCTGAGGCCACCAGAGATTAAACTGAAAACATTGTAAATGGCTCGCAAAAGTCATACCTCAAGATAGCAATTACACATGTGAGGTCACCAGAGGTTAAATTAGGAAAAGTTGTAAAAAATACATAGTCAAGAAGTATAAATTTGAGGTATGAACCTGAGTGCACCACCTTTTCACTAAGCATTTCTTTGAGCTTTCTGGTTAAAAAAATGACGTGCCACAATAGCAAATGTATCACTTAATGGCATTTTTAGTTGTGTCATCCAAACATTACATGAAAAGAGTATTAATTAAAAAGACAAACATTTGTTTTATAGATACTACAGACATATTGCAGGTTTTATTATGTTTTACAATATCTTTAGTTGTTTTATGTGAAGGTAACTTTTTGACACCTTATTTAGTTGGCATATTACTATCTCCTTTTCTTCCCTGATTCAACAGGTTTCATTTCATTTTGAACGGGAAATAAATCATGAAAAATAATACAAGCCAACAACGCGAACTTGAAGCAGCTATAATGGTATGCAGTTTATTTTTTATTAGATAACTAGTGTAAAGCACTTGCAGTTGTGAGCACAAAGAACAGAAATCATGGTGGTCTATCTTGCCGTAAACGCGGTACAAAAATCTGTTAACAGGTGCATTCTGCTGGTTGGTCTATACTTCTTGTAACTTACAATAAAGCACGGTTTTAGCGCTAAGTGCTACCTTCAGAACATCATGGAGCTTGCCTTTTCAGCACTAGTTCCAAAGCCATTACAATAGGATGCACACGAATCGGGTACGTAGAGACAGTTGAACATTTTAAAATAAATTTGAAAGTCCAACAGCATGACACATAGGTTTTCAAGGACTTACAAGAAAGGTAATTTAAAATTGTTTTGGCATGCAAAGTATATAATTGGGTATTTGATGAAGAAAATGTTAAAAATCCAGATAATTCAGAAAATCTAGTAGCAATCAGCAACCATTTTACGAGGTAATTTCTTTTTTTTACACTTGCAAGATAAATAAACATAAGCTTAAATGCATGTATGTGTGATATTGATCAGATGGACTGTCAAAATATGGCTCACTTTATACTTTGTTCTTCTGATCTTCATTTCAAGGACACTTGTCGCAATGGTATTCTCATGAAGGATCTGTTATGTGAATTAAATTTGTTATCTTAACAACTATTAATATCACTCAATCAAACAATCTGATGAGTAGTTAAAAAAATGAGCCGTACCGAGGGTTTGAACCCGCCACCCTCCGCTACCCGGGCAGAGTCTGTGACCACTAAACCAGTTCGGCTTGTGATTCACAGAAGTGATAAACAGGTTACAAATACCTCGTGTGATTCAATGTTCTCTCCTTGTTACCGTAGTAGCCCCAAGCGGGATGAATAATCCTCGACCTACTATATATATATATATATAACCGAATATAAACAGACACTACCGTGTATCTGCCAAAACAGCGTGTCCAAACTTTCAAAAGAGTTACCAATTCGAATAGAGTCCTCCAGAAGTCTCTCTGCAGAACACATATGGTTAATCTTACGTTATACATAATGTCACTGTACGACAACTATGTTCAACAACAATTTGTTTGCTTTCTGTTAGCCAAGATTACAATTACAAAACCAAGGGTGGTTACAAAAGACAAACTTCGTTGTGACAGAATTCTACTGGACTTGATATATTCTTCTGTGTTATATGCAGTATTTGAAGGACCACCTATCCAAAGAATGGAGGGACGTGGCCAGGTTATTAGGACTTACAGATTCCGAAATACACATTACCAATTATGACTATCATGGTAACACAAAGGAAAAGACGTACCAAATGTTTGTTAAATGGATGCAAAGGAAAGGAAACCGAGCAACATTGTCTGCTGTAACGCATGCTCTTCGATGGGTGGATAGATCTGACTTGGCCTATGCCCTGAAAAAAGGTAAATGCAGCTAAAGTATGAACGGTTGACTACAAATGTATAAAGACTTTCCGTCTCCTGAAAATTTGCAGTCTTACTTAATATTCGTCTTTAAATGTTAAGTACACTGCCCTCGTGTCATGTTATCATTTATCGCTCGTTTCCTCTGGGAATGGCATCTTAAATTCTTCACGGGCACGATGTGAGTCGTAAGATAGTGGGTGCTAATTTGAGCAAAATTTTCCACATCCAAGATACTACATGTAATGTGTAAACAAGCAGTGATAGTGCCATTATTCGTAATATCATGTTACAATCCAACTTTTTAGAACACGTACAATATTTTTCGGCTTACCATTTAATTTTATCTTAATAGAAAAATCTCTGGCCAACTTGATTGTACAACTTGACCATTTAGTCCAGCTCATTGTCAACCAATACGTACTTTGAGAAAATATAAGCTACAAGTCTGTTGTTTCTCCCTTTTAAATAACACAAACCTTTGGTGTATGTTTCTCTCATTTTAGGAGAACACTTGGCCTACGTTTCGAAGATTCAGGATGTTAGTTCTTCTGTTGTTAAGCAAAATAACAATGTTAGGAATCAAATGGTAAATATGAAAGTATGTACCGAAAAAAAAATAATGGGTTCTTATTTACCTCCAACGATTTGTATAAAGTCCTCTCTATTCAAAACAAAAGGATGCGGTTATTAAGCATACTTTCCATTTACAGATGTTATAGGAACCCCCTGCGTTTAAATAGTAATATTAATCGCAGTTCTTCATCTAAAAAGTTATCTAGATCTTGACATTACCTTAAATCGTTCTGTTTTTGCTTTTCTATCTCCTAATTTTAGTATGTATGACTAGAGAATGATCAGTCTCATAATCACAATTTGTAAGATGCATAAATTTTCTATCAATGTCCAGGTATCTGACATTTGGACAATAAACAAGTTTGGCAAGACTTAAAAATTGTCGCCTTAATGGTTAGTTAGTTAGTCAGTCAGTCAGTCAGTCAGTCAGTTAGTTAGATGAGGTTTTACGGCTCAGGTTCTCAGCTAACGCGTTAATGAAAAACAATCACAATTAAGTCACCGATATAAATACCATTATATGTCCATAGCTTAATGCACAACAGTACATTATTTATTTTAAAAATGAGTGATGATGAGGGTAGAGAGACCCAGGACAGAGAATCTGTAATCGCAATTTCATGCTTCTTTGATTGATTCTTGACAATGACCGGAAGAGAATGAGGTTTTGATGAGGTTTTACAGAATATTTAAAAATGCATCCTCACTGAAGAGCGCAATAACACTAGAAATACAATAATGTTCAAAGTAATATTGTGATTAGACTGATGATGCGTTAAGACAGACATGTATTCATGCTTACGAAGGTGTTTCCTGGTACTGATGTATTATCTTTTTTTCTTTTCAAGATATGGAAAGCAGGTCATCACCTTAAGAGAAACTGGCTTTTAGTAATTGTTTGTATAGTCAGTCCTGTATTAGTAGCATGCCTTATCTATCCTGTGGTTATAAGGAAGCAAATGAACAACAATGGCGGCTCTTCTGACATGAAACCTGCATACGATTTCAAGAGTGACACTAGCGATGATGAAGTTTTCAGAGCTTCCCATAGGACGAATGAAAAATACAATAATTTTGAAACGACGAAGATATCAGGATATGAATTGCTGGAGTCAGACCACCTTGAAAATGCTGCAAGAGTAAGTACTTCCAGGCATATTTTTGAAATGAAGAGGGACCACAAAAATAATGTACAGGGTATAAAAATTGGAACTGTGTTCTCCTATTCTATTATGTACATGTTATTTAAAACCTGTAATTAGACTCAATTTAGCTTTGATGTTGAGTAATGAGAAAACTAAATTGTTCTCTCTGCAATACCTTTAACATCGTCGTATAGCAGTAAACGATGAAGGGAGGGGAGGGAAGGAGAGGAGACAGCTTGGAGGGGAGACAGGGAGGGAGGCAGTGAAGGAGGGCCATAGGGATGCCGGCGGGCAGGCAGGCAGACACACAGCCTTGAGAGGCAGTGGTAGATAACATCACCCAAGGAGTAAGACTCTGAAAATGCAGGAGATAGGAAGATCAAATGTCTGGAAAAAGTACAAATGCAAAAGAGTTATTTCCATAGGTTTACCCAAATATATACGGAACTCGACTTAGAAATCTGTGTAAGAAATATTGACGGAATATATGATAAAGGTGTGAGAGAAACCAAAGTCGTAAATGTTAAGTATCGTTTTTAATATTGTGACCTTAAGTATTAGGTTTCGTTCGCTCATTGAGAGAGTTGTATTTCTATCGGTTTAAACAAAAATATACAGAGTGGTATACAAAAAGCTAACAATCGTATTTTAAATAAATTAGATACAACATATGCTATAAGCGTGGGGAAAGCTAACATCTACTTATATTTTATTCCAAAAATGATAGTTATAAAACTTTTCAATTAACGGCCTAATCTCAAGAGTTTCAGGTCGACTGGGAGTAGAAGATCATTTGATGGAACAATTCGAGTTAAAAATTAGTAGTTAAATGGTATGGCTGCTAGATATATCTCTAACAGTCCGGGAGAATCTCCGTTTTTGGAGATAGTCAATTGTCTCCAAAACGGATACAATTTTACCGCCATTTTTAAATTTACTCACAATGCTATTCGGTTTGGATAATAAAAAAACAAAGGGCTTAACATTTAAAACCCTTCTTGAAAATTATTACGTGCCTAGGACGGTTAAAAACATACATATTCATGGGTCCGAAATATCTAATCTACAATTTATCCGTGCAACTTATTGGGAGTCCATCGTGTGCATTTTGAGAAAATACTGATTAAATCATTGACATCTCTCAATGACCCTCATTAATAGACGTCGTACAGTCGCCTCACACACCGTGACCGTTACTGCGTGTGATCGATGATTCGTGTTCTCACTGAAAGCAAGTGTACACGGTAAGTCTTAGTTTGAAGGCCCTGCAGTAGGCCTATATTGCATTAAAAATGTTGCCAAGGCCGGCTTAAACCATTTTAATTACTTACAATCCCAAATGCAGATACCGCCAGAAAAAAGACTTCTAAACTGAAGCAGTGTGACTACTGAATGAATCGTTATCAGAAGAGAACACAAATTAACTTGCGACAACTAAACTCATACACAGAGTTAGTTCTTACCAGTGTGGTTAATCTATTCACACCACAATTTACTTGAGACCGCTTTCGACGAAACAACTGTTTATTCGCTTTGATAACCACTCTGTTATTGTTACAGGGCAATTTAAGTGTGTGTAAGAAGCGACTGTTAGGAGAATAAGGCTTTAAATATTTATCAAACATTTTACGTACATTGTCTCCATTTTCGGAGACAAGTAGTATCTCCGAAAACGGAGATTCTCTCGGACTGTCTAAGAAACATCAAATAAGTTCAAATGCATAGCTTGCTGTAAATTATTCATGAAAGGTTTGGTGAGTAAGATCACTTTCAATATTTGGTGTGATTAATACAATGATTTCCAAGAATTTGAACATGCACAAATCAATTAACAGTAATACATTGTAAAATAAAGTGATTTATTTCTCTAATGTTATAAACACTGTGGAAGAATTTTGTGTTTCTTGTTTCTCAGTATGTGAAAAATAGCCTAACCAAGGAATGGCAGGATGTTGGCAGGTATCTAGGATTATCGCATCCAGATATAGAGCATATCAATGAGCAATATAACAATAATCCCAAAGAAAGAAACTATCAAATGTTACAGAGATGGAGAGAACAATATGGCAATGAAGCTTCTATAGAAGCTTTGGAAGACGCTCTTCGAAAAGCGGGAAGACGAGACCTGGCCGACAATCTTCCTAAAGGTAAACACACGGCGAAAGCTACTTTTTGCTGGTTGCAAGACTTTAAAGGGAAAATGCGGTAACCCCAATCAGAGTTAGTTTGCCCCGTCACACTAGTTCGTGATTGTCTTATTTTGATCATGTGACAATATTTTTGTTAGTGAATTGTGAAATTCCAGGTGAATTTCTCCTTGCTTTACCTATTGTTTGTAATATGCATGTTCAAAACGTTTTTAGAGGTGCTTGTAATGCAATAAGAGGAGATTTGCAAAACTTTGCTGATTTTTCAAAGCATATTTTAGAGCGACTGCCTATTGCCTTTAAAATGCTTTCTAAAGCTTTTAAATACTAATTAATGTAGCAGAGAGGGTCATGCTTTTTCTAATATGCTA
>WURT03163357.1:0-10657 GCA_009936505.3 Holothuria glaberrima | reverse complement strand
CGTGCGAACCTTTGCTGATGTTTACCTTTACAGTTAACTGTGGTGGCAATAGGGAGGCATGTGTTTCTCTCAGTTTTTCAACGCTACCACGTCCCCCAAATTAAATAGAAACCTATCCAAGGTATACATATAGGCTACTCATATTGTTAGCAGAAGCTTTTGACGGAATACATTAAGATTTGGATAATTACTAAAATTTCGTTACATACATGTTTTCAGCGTCTTTCACGCACACCTAATGCAAAATACGCGCTCCTCTGACTATTACTCGAATTATTCTAAACGCAGTCCAAAGCCTTAAATTGGGTAAATATTGTACATCTTCTGTGATTTCACCTTGGCATTAGATATAAATTCTGTAACATTTAACCAGATCAAGTTAAAAAGAAATATCACTCACAGTTCTGGAGATGTTTACACTCGTTTACATGCGTGAAAAATCCTAGGTCCGAAAGGTGGAATTCTGAAACATACCGGGCCATCGGCACTGCTAAGGGATTATTTTTGTCGCTAGAAGTGCTGCCAGAAGTTGGTTATTTGAAGGAATCATGGCGGGTGACGTCGTAAAAGTCAGTAATAGAGATGTAAATGTCGTACATGCCTATTTGATGTAGGAAACGTTGACAAAGTAGCCTCAATGCCAATCAAAGTTCTTCAAACATTAACCATGATTGTAAAAAAGAATTACTATTTTTGCACTTACATCATCAATAAGCAAGAACTTGATATTCAATTTCGTTACGTGAAAAGAAGGCCTCGTGGCTTAAGGTGTGTGTAATATTATCATTTGTTTAACTTTCATTTTAATACAGTTAAACTGTTGGAAGGCCCCAAGAGGTATATTTTAGAAGTAGGCTAACTGTTTTCTGTTATGAAATTATCTGCATTACACACTAAAGTAGCAATTGCAGGTATTTAGTAATCAACAGATCATTTTTGAAGGATTAGTGAACAAATGAACAAATGAAATACAGACACTGTGCAACACTCTACGTCATAAGGTTTGCTGACAAAATGGAAAATATTAGAACTGATCAAACTTTGAAGAGGTAAATGTTAGGAACGGTGAAATATTTTCGATATGATTCTTTTTTTTAGTTCTTAATCAAACATTGCTCAGCAAGAACTGTTTTGCCTTAAGCCCTGTTCACAAAAATCCAAGGCATCGGTGTTAAGTGTGCACAAACGAGCTAACCACACATAATGGCGATTCCGACCCTCCTAGTACAATAAAAAGGCAACAAACGTTTCCATAAGTAAACAAAAGTTGACTACCGTGATACTTACAGCTTTGCGCATTTGTTTGAAGCGTGCACAGAGCGAATAGCTTTTCTAAGGTATGGGAAAGTGGAAATAACTTATCTTCTTTGCATCTTTTTAGTTTGTTTCTACGTTACCATTGCTGCATTAAAATTCAGACTGAGTATTTTTGAAGTCAGAGCGGTGTTCAAGAAAAATGAAACTTTTTCAAAGCTTAAAAAAGATTTGTGATGGAAACAACTAAAAGAAGTTCGCTTTTCATTTGCTGTCAACTCACCCCATTTCCTACATTTACTACAAAATCTTTGAAACAAACACTTTTGGGATTATATCAAAATCTGGTTGATACAAGCTTGGGAGCATGTGCCCCATACCTCTTGTCGGCCCAAATAGTTGGGGCCAAAACGTGTTTTATCTTCTTATGGTAACACTGACAGTACTTTGCATGGTGGGTCGTCTCCTTGTTATTCCGCGTGGCTACGGGTCTGACGTATCCTCACGTACACCCCTAAACTTCTGATTAGAAGAATGAGGACACGTTAAAAAGTCCTGGGTACTAGCACACACTCCTGAGTACGAGTAAGAACTCCTTATTGCAATAGCGAGCTCAAACACTCGAGTGTAGGCTACGAGTATGATTTCACCAAAGCTTTGCTAAGCAGTCACGAAAAAGCTCAACCTTACACATCTCCTCTTATTTCCTTGACATGTATCTGAATCTTTCGCGCTGTTTCAAACTATGCATTTTTATTTTGTACATGATGTGACTGTCTATGCACTTGAGGATAGCTACCTTGACTGTATATTCTGTCCCTCTTAATTCGCCGCAATATTGTCTATATGGACATTGTTCTACTGTGAATCCTGCCTAAGCGTGACGGACAGACTGTTGACAATTAACACTTTAAATCTAAACGCACGTCTACAGCGTGAGCCATGCCTAATGAAGTTCCTATATAGGTTCAGATCCAATCACGTGAACAAATTTACAACGAATACACTCTAAAAATGGCTAAAAGGTACATTTACAGAAGAATACATAAAGAAGTTCCAAAGGAAACGGATAAAGTGCTGTCAATTTTTTGAAACTAATTGACAGGCTGCACTTTTTCCGTTTTTTTCTTTTTTGTTGTTCTTTATTTTTTCTTCTGTGCAGGTACGCACATTTTTACAGTGTACATTTTTCGAAGTTCACCAAACATGTGCATTATTTTGGGAAGACGAATTCGATAGCATCTGTTATTTATGACAAAATTTAATTTCCATCCCCCTCCTCTATTAGTTGGTTGCACCAAAGTCAAAATATTGCTTTACTCTACACTCTAAATTCACTATGGTCAAAAATTCAAAACTGATCAATTATTGGTTAACTATGCACAGACTCAAATATGGTGAAGTTGCTGAACTAAATTACGGTCAAAAGGTACCATTTAATGGTCAGATTTGACCATTAAATAGTGAATTTAGAGTGTACTTACCGACTGATCTTTCCATGTGATACAATATTTTATCCCCCTAACTCCTCTTGTTCACAGTTTCCAAATTTCCTTAATTTCACCACTTTCAACTGCTTCAACACTTCTTTTTAGTACTCAAAAAAGTATCAAAAAGGGTTCCACGCGTCCAATATTACTGCTCTACAAATGCAAGATCTAGTCAGAATACGTTTTAACACTATTTTGTTAATTTTTCCTTTCTTTTTTCTTCTTTCTCCTTTTATTATTTTTTCTTCTTTTTTCTAACCTTTTCTTCCTTTCATTTTTGCCTGGCCATGTAGGATAGGGGTTTTCTTTACATACACATTATTTAGAGCTACATTGTTACTAGTCTACAGTGTAATAAATGAATGGTCACAAACTGCCAGACTATGACATTTGTCCCTACAAAGGACCTTTCTCGTGAACTGTATTTCAAAACTAGCACAAAAACCATTCGTTTGATTCCTTACATTGTCAGAAGGCCCGAGTCGGATCTGAAACGGATTAGAGGACACTGGAATCTGAATTAGCTCATAATCAGAGAATACGAGACACGTAATTGGTCCGTAATAACAACTTCTGGGGATAAATGGACTCGGAATCGGGTTAAGCGGACGTAGATCCATCCCTTATCTTTATGCTGCAATTTAAAAACAGGAGTAGCCCAAAATAAAACCACGTAGAAGGTATGTTTTAAGTCTTTTCATATTTCAAATGACGCAACAATTTTACAAAACTGGTAACGCGTTGTATTTTTAGGAGGAAACTAGCTATTGCCACAGTTCATAGTTAAGACTGAATGGCAATCTCAGTAATGACGAAAGCTATTTTCTTTCTATGCCATGTTGAGGCAAAGTATTCACTTAATCTCCCTTTAAATTAAGAGAAGCTGAGAATGGCATTTCTATGCCCTTAGACCGCGTAACCGAACTCCTTCACCAGGACAATTTCCACCCGGACAGATCTCACCTGGTAAATTCCCGGCCATGTTGGACACCCTCTCCCCGACCATTCTCACCCATTAGAATTACCCTCAAGAAACTTCCCCATCAGAAAATTTTGAAATTGTCTCAGGCGGTACTTGTCCGTGACGGGGAAACTTCCCGGGTGGAAATGGCCCTGGTGAAGGGGGGGGGGAGGTTGTCCGACAACCCTTGGGATAGGTGGCAAAATTCGGAATATGGAAGTTTCCCTTCAAGTGAAAACAGCCTACAAGATATTACTATGCACGGGTAGAAATTTGTTAGAATTTCTTATGTCTTGTTTAACCTGAACTTTCTGACATTGTCTTACAAAGTTAATTGAATGTACATGGAATGTGGTTTTGAATTTGGTGTTGAATATTTTTACAATTGATCACAAAATGCATGTGCTGTTCAAATGTTCCTAGCGTTCGTTATGCAAATGGTTGTAGGTGTATAATATACTTCAAAATTTCCAACCATGTCCGTTTGTTAGGATCTGTGTAGAGATGGGAAATCAAGCAACTTCCAGGATTAAATAATTATTCCTTTCTCGGAAAGTTGAAAAAGTTGAGTGTACTGAATTAAGTGAAGATTTCTGTGAGGGGACATGATCGGATTTTTAACATTGGAAAGGGTTTTACGGCTGAAAAATTATATATTTATTTCTAACTTTAGTTTATGGCAAGAATCATCATGGGAACATGATTTTCCTTTAAGACAGAGTCGTGGATCCATAGAATTCTTTCTCAGACCTGCCGTAAGAGGTTGAGTACTTATGCCAGAGATATTGTGTCCTTTGACAAAGGCATCGATAAATTCTGGAAAATCTTATATTTGATTTAAGATTGTCACCCTCAATATCAAGGTTTCCTCGGTAGAGTGCAGTTTGGTAGATAATCTTGAGTTGTGTATAGAGGCTACGCCTGCTCCCTTAAACTGCCATATCACATCACATCACATCATACCGCACCGCAGCATCATATCACATCATACCGCACCGCACCGCAACACATCACGTCACATCTCGTCACATGATATCATATTCAATCTTGTCCTCTCGAGTAGTGACGTATCATGTCAGTTTTTAATATCAGTTATTTATCATCAGTTATTAATTCAAAGCTGCGTAGTGTTTACCCCACAAAACGGACTCTGCTAGTCAACTCCACGGCATCCCAAACCACAGTTCGCCTTAGCGAAGAGGACTGTATAACATTTTAAACGGAAACTAATATTACTTATTCATGTACTCTCTCATTATTCATGCTAATGATTTTGAGTGAGTGACTATGTGTACCAGGGTAGCCAAAAAATGGAAGGCTAAGACTGAAACCTAAGAAGTCCTATCAAAACTATGTTGCATAACCACCATATGCTGAGGGCACTACCAGGGAGTGGGTATTTAGTACAATGGCATACCAAATCTGTGGGCGGCATAGGTTACTGATTTAAACGGGATCATATGTTGCATTCTTGTGAATAGTCATTAAAAATCAACCAGACTTGAGGCCACATATTTCTCTCAATATCCAAAAGAATTTGTTTGGTGTTCACTTTGGCAGACATTAGAGATATGACTGACCAAAAATATATGCCGTACAGCCTGCTACGCAGGCAAGGTGATGTTACCATCAAAATTTTAACGATTGCTTCAAACCCTTAGATTTGGCATCAGTTTTGCTATAACCCCTTTCTCAGTTTCGACTGCGTATGCGCACATCATGAAAAACTGGGGATAAACATATACACTGCTGTACCTAGAACACAGGAACTGCGTTTGTTCTACGACATATTTATTTCACCTCTTTACAGATCAGACCGGCGTGTTGGAAGGGTTCTCACCTGTTGTGGTTGTATGTCTTGTACAGCATGAAAACAGTCTTTAAAGTTGTCGTATAACCTGTCTCAGAGTACGTATATTTCGCCATGGTATGGGTGCTGAGTGAAGTTTGATTACAGGCGCGTATGCAGGAATTTTGTACGGGGGGGGGGGCACGCCGTGGGTCGACCATCTAAGCGGAGCCCTTCAAGAGTTGGCGAGGAGCGTACCGAGAATTTTTTTGTTTTTCATTCTTTCCAGGTGGCCGAAAATGACCCTACCCGTTCTTGACAGTGGTCCTTTGGACGTTCCCTTCAACAGTTTTCTTTGAAGAAACAAGAGGATTTAAGACGATTTGAAACACATATTTCCGGTATCATTCACATACTGACATACAAATCAGTGGGTATGCACTATGGTTTATAAACAAAATATCTTCCAGCAATTTATCTTATAGGCTATGCTTACTAACCACTCTCAATTAGACAGAGACTTCATAATAGTGGCGTCCTGGGGAGGATTTAAGGGGAGGGGACACCCCACTTTGGGGGACACCCCCTTTGAGAAAGTTTTGTTAATTTAAGGTTGATTAGATGCAAAATGGTGCTGTCTTTGGGGTATTTTTGGAGCTGATCATATATGCTTGGAAAATGTTAATAATTTAGTGAATTCTAATTTTTGGTTAGGTGAAAAAGGAGACTATGCTGTCTAAGAGAAGAATACGTCATCAACAAACCTCCTGAAACCCCTCCCCCTTTTTTGGCTACTTTATACTGCCTCCTATTTGGGATAGTTTTTCGCCAAAGTACGTGCGTTAAGTCCACAGATACATTCTTTGGCTATTACCAAAAATTTCTTTTGCTTCATTTGCATTATAAAAAGGCATCTAAGGCTGGCAGTTACTTGTAGAGGGCCTCCCGGAAGCTCTGGATCAATTACATTAAATGGGGCAATGACATAATGCTTACAGTGGCGTAGCAAGGACTTTTCTAATGGGTTCCCATGCAGTATGATGTGTGATCGCCGGCCAGTGGGAGTGGACTAAGGCAGCGGTTCCCAACCTTTCTCTACTGGGGTACCATTTCAATTTTCGTGGTACCACCGAGTACCACTGTACCAATATTCAACTAAAATAGTGTCTATGCTTTAACACCGATATCAAATAGCTGCGAGCCCCTTGAGGGACTGATGCATGAGGGAGAATGAATTGCTTAAATCAAGGATAAGGACACAATGGCAGGTAACAAATAGTCGGTACAGCCTCTTGGGGGGATGCACAAGTGAGAATAAAAAGATTACAATTAAAAGGTAATCGAGCATCGGACACACTGTATACCACTCCGCGTACCAACGAGAAAGTCCAAATGTATTACTGGTGGTAAGAGTACCACAGGTGGGGGTTCCCAGGTCTTAGGGGAGGGGGTACCTCCTCCCCTTTGAGAAATTTTTGAAAGTTAGATGTCTTTTCATGCAATCTGGTGCCAAATATGCTACCTTTTGAAGTAAAATTTTCTGATACAAAATTTTTTGTACTTTAGGTAATAAAGAAAAATCCGGTATGAGAGAGGGGGCCCATGGCTCAGAATCCCCCAAAACACGGCAGTGAATGCCTATTATCTGACATCCAAATGATAAAATAGAGTATGATGCCGAGCAATTTACAACTATCATATTTTTTTTAATTTTGAACGAAATCCATACGAACAGCTTCCGAATCCAGCGATGGGGAATAGGCGGGAGGGAGAGGTGCAGAAAGGTGATATGAGATCTCCCTGATAGGTGTAGCAAAAGGAGTGAAGGACTAACAGTTCCTTCAGAATGCTTTTTCGTCGTAGGCGTAGTAACAATCACCATCTATAACGATAATGGCTGCGCGCGAAGAGCTCGGTAAAAAATTCTGAGAAATGTATTAAATACTGCAAATACGTACTGACAAGTTCCACATCATGCTAGAAATTAGATTGAAAGATCCCATATTGGTACAAGGCCCCTTCAGATGTTTGGAGATGAATCTCTGTTTTTTTTAAATTGCTATCAGAATAATACCGATACTATGTATTACTACCTTCATAATGGATGATGACATGGAATGCAAACCTTGACGCGTGGGCGCAAAGCGCGCCTTTTTTTTTTCTTTTTCGTTAAATAAGATTTCCATGACTGTCACAAAACCTGCATTCAGAATCTCCATCGAGATACTTTCAATTTCCGAACAAACATACATACCACTCAAAAAGACAGTGTTTTACCTGGTAATTCGTAAACAACTTTGGACTTTTGCTGCGGTGCTTCTCTGGGAATTGCTATCGGAAGATACTGATAATAAGAATAACACCAAAGAAAGGTTTGAAGCTCACGAAAATTCTACTAGTTTGCGAAGGATTTGCGAAAATTCTGATAGTTTGAGAAACGTTTGTGATAGAAATTGATTGCAATAGATCCATCACTTGGTCGAAAACACAGCTCACCCTACCCCCTACAGGAATCTATAGCTTAGACGCCTTTGGGGATAATTTTAAACTTTTCAGAATTTTTCGATTATGGCACGCCCCCTCATGCCCCTCCCGTGCCGGCGCCACAGAATTTATGTCATAGGCCTATTTTAGTACACAGAAAAAAATCACACAGTCAGGAAATTGTAATGGAGATGACTCAAAATCGTTTTGTTCTCATGGGAATTAGAATGAGATCAAGTATGTGGAGTATTGTATGGGAGACTATGAATGGACGCCATATACACTGTATGCTAATGAATTCACCCAATTATATAAAGAATAATTACTACTTATGAATGGAACAAAACTGAATGCATGATACCAATCCATTTAGGCCACATTTGGGGAAATAGTTTGTCACAGTTCATGGTTATTCATGTGCTTATGGAATCTCGGTTATAAAATACCGCATTATAACGACACATATCCCTAAATATCAGCCATTCCCCAATTTATAAAATGTCAGATTCGTCAGTTCGTGCCCCCAGTGCCCCCTCCTCCGCTGGATACGCGCCTGGTTTAGCGGTTTTCATCAACTTAAAAGCCAGGAAAAGGGAGGTAGCTGGAACGTTTATCTATTCATTAAAATTTACCTAGTGGTTAAGGTTAATTGCACAAAAAAAAATGATGTCATCTGTTTTCGACGGACAAGCAGAAAAGAAATAAAAAAAAATAATCAAAAACTCAGATTATTATGCACTGTTTTCACATAACAGGGCTCTTGAAAGGTTAAAATGGTATTACCGATGTAGAGAGACGCATGTGCACAAGATAAACGTTTGTTTACCCATTGGCGTACACCAAGGACGAGAGCAGGCAAATTAAGTACTATTTTAAGGGGAAACGGGCTTAAGGTTCAGCCTCCTCTCACCTCCTTGGTGGAAAGTAGTTACGTATGCTTAATCATTAAATTTTCCAACGTGCTACCGTGCCACACGTGAAAGAAAAGTTTTTTTTTTGATGTAGCATTCTGTAAGTTAAGCTGAAAATAACTGTCGTGTTGCTGCAATAGTTGTAATAACCCCTTTTTCATCTTTAACTTTTAAAGATTGTAATTGCAGTTCAGTGTAGTTTACTAGTACTTTTGGAATTTCGAGCATGGTAAAGTACTGACGACAAGTGCAGCACAGTGAAATCTTACAAGACTGTATTCTGTAATTCAGCACGAAAATTATTTTATTTTTCCGTTAATTTGGTAACTTGCATATAAATGTAGGTGTTTATTTAAAACCAAAACCAAATGTGTGTGCCCCCATCATCGTGATTGGCCTTCAAGTTCTGTAAAAATAAGTCATTTTTAAGGCCTAGTGCAAGAACTTTTTTCGATAGTGTTGTTTTATTTCTTAATTGCCACTTTTAAGTCATATTTCCAAGTAAACATTTGAACCAAAGTTTTCGAGTAATGCATTTTATTGTATTGCATTGTATTCTATAGTATGATATGATACTGTATTGTGTTGTATTGTATTGTATTACTTGGCCTTAGTGCTCTTTGCAAGATCTGACCTAGCCTGCCCACGCTTTGCGTTCCTAGTAATGTAAAAAATTGGGTTTCCATCGATACAACACATGAGCTAGCAAGCAAGATTACTTTTCGTAAGTTCTGTAGCAACTAGATATTTGTATAAGAAACAGTATGACTTTGAAAATTGAAATATGACTTAGGCCAACTGATGATATAGTTGCGATTGGTCATCGAACCGTGAAAATACAACCGGGATAGGTAGCAAAAATTTGCCAATCAAACAAGTAAGTCCAGTAGTTCTGATTTACAATCCTTACTATTGATACATACCAGGATGAATAGCCAATCTTCATAACTCCTATTAGCTTCATTGTGAACGAACCTAGGAACAAAATCTATTAAAACCTGATGAAAATGTTTTAACAGGTTCGAACAATTACAACGGATAATTTGGAAACAAGTGTCAACATGTTTTAACAAGATATTAGAAGTACGGTCCTTTTTATTTTGGTATCATTATTTCAATTCATTAACTACTACATACACATCACAATTTCATCACATCACTTTATCAACATGGTTTAAACGCTCCCCTTCCTTTAAAAAAGAACAAGATAAATTCGTGAGGTAATACCTTATTAGGGACATTCCCTCTCGTTGGCCGTCAGCTACCTAAATATGTGTCAAAAGGAATTGTCTCCTGGAAGTGATCAGTGTATGTAGAACAAAGCCTAAAGAACATGCGGTACAATATAAAAGTGAGAATATTAATTCACTGGGCGTTACGGTTCAGTTATTTTGGCAGGTCAGGTCGTTTTAACAAAGACTACAATGGCCTACCGAGGTGGGAACTGTTCCTGAAAGTACCCCCAGTGAGAGTCAGGGGAAACTTTCCAGTGGGGGAAGGAAGAGAAGCCCCCAGGAAGCCAGGGGCGTATCCAGGACTGTATTTATGGGGGGGGGCAAAAACAGGCGCATAGCTAGGAATTTGTGAAGGTAGGTTGGCAAAGTCGAAGTTTTTGCGAGGGAGCGAAGCCACCGAGCCCGGGCACGCGAGGGGAGGGGTGTGGGAGGAGGTGTCCCCCCTCCCATGGTGTGAAATTTTTGGTTTTTTAATGTGAAAATATGTGATTTGGTGCATAATTTATACGGTATTTTGTATACATAAGGAGACA
>WURT03163336.1:0-10657 GCA_009936505.3 Holothuria glaberrima | reverse complement strand
GTGTTTGACAGACTGTAATCAATCGGGTTTTCAGGGTTTAACTCTATATCGTACCCTTTAACATAGTTCAACACAACGTTGTCTGACGTGATCTTTTCCCATTCAGGAGAAAATATTTCAATCTTTCGGCAATAAGTGTGGACTTTTCGTTATCTTTATTAAGTGGAGAAGGCACAGAAGAACTTACCTCTGATGGGTTTAGCTTTTGTAGTGTTGTGTTTTTGCTCTGAATGGCCGCCTGGTCTGACGTTGGCCTAAAAAAGGCCTGTACTGAGTCTGGGTCTGGATATAAGCACGTCCTCGACCACGGGAACTTCCCCTGTAGCCACAGCCTCTAGCTCTCCCCGAGTAGGGGTTAAGACAGCTTCTGCTCATTTTATTCGCATCCGAGATGTCTCGGACCTGTTGTGAGATATCATCTCCAAAAAGTATTGTATTTACTGGTGTCGTTTTCGAGCAGAGATTTTTGTATTCTAGTTTCATCTCGGGCTTTATCATCATTTCCCGACGGAAATAATTCAGTTCTATGTTAGCTGTGCCTAGCATAGCCAAGGCATCAGTCAATCTAGTCATAATTGTTTCTTTTTCTAGGCCAGCTTTGCATGACAAAATGTCATTCAATGTGACTGTCAGAGCCGTCTTGGCTTTAATGTTTGACAACTGTATTTTCTGAGCCTTTAGGTCTCTAGTTCTAGTTTGCATATTCAAATGGTCCCAGACCAGTTTATTGACTTGTGTGGGCTGTAGTAAATCCACATTCTGTGGTCTCTCGTATCTCTCGCAGCGTTCCTTATGCTTTGCTGCTGTGAGCTTGTTAGTGCAAGCGTTCGCCACGAAAGTGGCTACTTCCTCTTGTACGGGTGGGCCTGTTTTATTACCCTGGTTTAGCTCAGATACTAGTCCTTGAAAAATAGTATCTCCTTCTGTATATTCTTCTGAAATGCTTTCATTAGTAGCATTATTTTCAGTCTGGTTTGGTCCCTGATCGTCATCAGTGAATTCTAACAGGCTTTCTAACTCTTCCTCAAGATCGAAATCTTTTCTTGGAGTTTTTGAAGGATATTTAAAATTATCCTCTTCCAACTTTCGTTTTGCTGTTTCTTTTCTCCCTGACATATCTATATTTACTTTCTGACATATCTTTTGAATTTGTTCTTGCATTAAAGCCAGCGTTTGTTTTAAATCACCTTCC
The DNA here is from genome assembly GCA_009936505.3 of Holothuria glaberrima. Classification (NCBI taxonomy): domain Eukaryota; kingdom Metazoa; phylum Echinodermata; class Holothuroidea; order Aspidochirotida; family Holothuriidae; genus Holothuria; species Holothuria glaberrima. The sequence continues at coordinate 9,465 of WURT03163336.1, read as the reverse complement.
ATGGTGTTTTGAGTGCCAGAGGTCCCTTCTCCTGATGGGGAAGGCAAAGATTGAGGTATACAAATTTCTTCCTCATTGTAATCTAGTTCCAAATCCATATTTCTTTCCTGCTTAAAGGCAGTACGACAATAATGTAAACTTATCCTACAGATGGATTTTATAGATTGATATTTTTTCAATTTGCAGTTTCAATGCTTAATTTCCAAGTAGGCTAACTGTACAATTGATACTTCCATTCAAATGCCAAATGCTACTGGATGATATTACATGTGGTAATTCTTGTCGCCTGGACATGAAACTGATCACATGTAGGCCAAATGCCAATTCAGTAACACTTAATTGAACATTTCATTCAGGCAACCTAAAAGTTGACCAACGTTAACTTTCTCTCCTACGTTCTGCTTTCCTATGCAGGTGAATAACAAGAGCAGAAGACGGGCTTCTGCCGTCATTAAATATTGTTTAGTTTGTCTTTTGCGCTAAGTCACGGTCAAAAGACCAAGGTCAAAAGGTTCTCTGTTGATTAGCCAAATACTAACAAGCAGAAATATCTTGAACATCCGTGTCAAGACTTTACTCTATTCACGTTTAAATTGCCATAGTCAGTCAAATACTGCTAGGCTTTGTGTATCTCTCTTGCTCTTAGTGTTATCTAGTCAGCTCATGCTGTATTTGCAATTTTGCGAACGTATTACCTAGACTGATAGCTCAATATTCTAGCTAGGCAGCTACTACTCACGCTCGGCTTGAGAGTTTGGAGGCTTTCCTGGCGACAGGCTGGTGACAAATGCTTCAAACAGTGCAGACAGACAAGCACTCGATTTCAAGTATTCACAATTTGGAATGTGCCCAGTGAGTAAGCGGCCAAACAGTTCGCCGCACATAAAGAAGCAAGAGAGATATACAATAGCGATTGGTATTTACTGAAGCATCAGCAAGAGAGAGAGCGTCTATACGTCCTCTCTCCTTGCGATTAAGTTGTACACTGAAGCTGATCAATTGTGCTTTCTCATGTAATTCCGAAGTGTAGTGTGATGAGGTAGAATAGCCCTCATTCGTTTTACTCAGACGAGGAATATTGACGATCTATGAAATGCTACCATTCTACTGACAAAAAAGAGAGGTATGGGCTTTGAGGCCTGTTACCATATGACAGCGAACCTGGTACAACATTCTTTCAAAAGTAAAAAACTTGATAAATCCATGGCGAGTAAAGCTCTCTTCAAGCCCTTGTTTTATGCGCCTTATGCAGGATCCTAGTAATCTTACCTTGACAACAGCAAGTTCCCACAAAGACCAAAAGAAGCACAATGCTAAACTGGAGTCCCATCTCCTCCAGCTGTTAGCATCAAAAGAGATTAAACTGTAAGGAAAATAGAAAAGAAATTGCGACAGATTGGCCGAAAAAGGAGGACTATTCAGAAATATTAATATTTCAATTAAGGAAAAGCATTTTCAATATTCTTGAGATGACGAAGTCCAAACTCCTTGGCAGTCATTATCAGGTCTGTATGTGTTCTTAATGGTTTTCACACTTTTTGCTTATTGGATTGTACTGGTTCACGAAATTATACTTTCGTATTCGTTCTTACAAGCTTGTAAACAAAATTCCACAAATTTGACTGTACTCGTACACATAAGCATATTTTGTATTCGCACCCACTGACTGACACCCACTTTCACAAATTTGATTAAACTCGCACAAACGAGTTTATTTTTGTAGTTTTTTTACTCGTACTCATGAACTGGTACCCACAACCCTCACAAATTTGGCTTTACTCGTACACACACATTTTTGCAGATATGACTGTACTCGGAGACAAAACTTGACGTAAGATTTAGTTTTATCACAATCCTCTCTCCTTCAATATTCATTTTTCTTTTATTTCAACGTTTGTGTGTTTTGCTGTGTGATTTGATTGACTAAATTTTACTATGAATTCCAACAGCCACATTATTCCTGTTCTCGCTTGATAAAGTGTAATACTTATTTGTGGCAGTTTTTCAATATGGTAAGGCGAGCAGTCACAATAAAACAATACAGATAATCACATAAGCAAAATATTAGAAGACTGTACGCCTTGAATTTTGTTGTCCAAGTTGGAAAACTTGAAACGAAGTTTTATAAAGAGATTGGCATGTACCCATTTTTAAAGGGCGATAGCTTCTGTAGGACTCTGGTATATCGCTAGTCTTATCCAAGACGTTATAGTTACTTTCTACCTATCTTTTTTCCTTCCGTTCTCACAAAGTGATGGCGTATGTCAACTTAACTTTATGCGACTCGCAGTCACTTTACAGCCAGAACCAACAAAACCTCTGAGTGGCATACAGTTCAGTTGACAAACGCCCTCACTATGTGAGACCGGAAGATAAAAGATAGGTAGAAGGTAATAAACGTCTTGGACAAAACTACCGCAAGTGTCTGCAAATTTTTCCTGTGATTTGCACGCTTTTAGTAAAGATACTCCAGAATCAACTATTTTCGCTATTTAACATGGCTTTCTAACTTTGATATTATCATCTGACATACTCTTACATAGAAGTGCTTTTTTCAGGAACTGTAGTCGTTATTCGGAACGACAAGTGCCTCCGCTTCCCTCCTATACTGAATGCCTCTACACACTAGGCGCGACGCGACGCACGCGACTCGACGCGATAAAATTTGAGTTGAAATAATATCAACTTTTACCCATTTGTCTCCGAGCGATATTTTGTGTGATCAATGATTAGGTGAAATTGCTATCCTGTTAGATCACATGGAAAATCAGTCATTGGAATATCACTGAGAAATTAAGAAAGAGGCGCCTGTAGTGTGAAAACGCCGCCATTTTTATCCTGTTGTATCGTATCGCGTGCAGTAGGAAAAGGGCTTGAAAGGGCTGGCGATATTTTATCATGTATCGTATAGCAACTTATCGTATTGTAGTGTAAAACGGGCTTTATTCCTTCATCCAACTTGTAGTATTAGCTTGTTTTCCGTCCCGACCAGGCTCCAGCATCGAAGGCAATTAAATTTACTCCGCTGATTTGTCCGGAAACAATGAATAACATATTTTGATTTACTATTCACTAACCTACTAACTAGAGGTCAATAAGTTCGAAAGGAACCGTTCGAGACCGTGACCTTTTTACAGCCATATATCACACCGTTGCTCCACAGTAGCGAGAATGAAAACAGAATTCTGGTCACGTTCGCAGAAAATTGATCCCATTTATAGTTCACAGGAGTGTCCGTCAGTACACTTTCCCAGTTAATGGAAATCGTGTGCATGTTAAGCTTACTCTGCACACTATAGAAAGTCTTGACCCACTCCTGGAGGGTGAAAGAGGAAAGTCCCAGTCCCCTACGTCCCGAATTTTTCCGTTTGAAGCTTTCCATACAAGTTTTATCAACTGTATCTTGGTACGGCCTACAAACACGTTAACATGTATACAAGTGAGGCGGTCCATTTCTTGCCACATTTTCAAATTCTTCCTGTTCTAGCTTTGCACTAATTAAATTTTGGAGCTTAACGACATTTACAGTAAGGTAGTAGTTCACGAAGGGTAAGAAAATACCTCGATAAATGATGAATTTTTGAAGCTCAGCCCTCGGGTTGGGGATTTTTGAGAGCCTTCTTTCACAAAAAAAAAAAAAAAAAAAAACGTACAGAGTTCTATAGAAAAAACTCCTTACAATTTCCAAAACTTTTTCTGGAGCTTTAAAAAAAGTTCTATAGAAAACTTTTTGAAGAATTTCTATTAAAAATTTCCGAAGTACTTCTTCAAAGGTTTATTTAAAGTAGCTTAAGGATCTCTCCAAAGTTTGTATAAAAGTTCTATGATCGTCTGTAGAATTTAAATATCAATAACATAAGCTCCATTGAAATCATAAAATGCTGTGGAAGTTGTCATTGTTATTTCGATTCTTCAGTGATTCCTTGGAGATAGCCCACAAAAATTTACAAAAAAAAAAAAAAAAATTACAACTTTAACGAAATTTGGAAAAGAATTTATCTGTAGAATTCTTGGTTTGAATTTGAACGTAGTTATGGATGAAGCACCGTTCCCAAGTTTTTTTCTCTTTGTTGACGGTCTGAATATATCATTTATCGGCGAAGAGATAGTCTTAATGATCAACGATCAATTAATTGGCCTATGGTTAGAAATTGCCATTATTTTGTGATATTTTGGCTGTGGCGTGACATTCGTAAAAAATGTGTAACGAAAAATTGTACACGCTACGAATGTTACCGTGTACGCTTCTTGTGCTATTGTATTGCTCTAAGATTCCCTACTGATGCTAGGTCCATGCAGAGGTCGAAGATGTACTTTTGTCGTAAAAGGGCTTTGGTCACAATAAATGTATTATTGCCCCATAATGGTTATAAGGTATGGAGAGTGCTAGGTGACAAATGCTCGTGAAGCGCGCCGATATTTTGCATTGAAAATCAGTCCCGTTCCGTTTTCTTCCCGAAAATTCGAGATGGATTAACTCGAATTAGCTGCACCAACAATAATAATTTGAGTGAAGCAAAGGGTGAAAAGGTATAGCCGATTTTTTCAAGTTCCTCAATTCCTGTTGGGGCGACTGGGGGACGCGAGGCTTTCATGGGAGGCGTGCGCCCCCAAGCCCCCCCCCCGCTCCCGTAGCTTTGCGCGTGTTCAACCTTACTTTCAAAATTTCTGTTTTTTTCCTGATGGTATCTCTCACGCTACCAATTCAACTCTTTCATACATTCTCTGATGGCAACAAATATTTTCACATGACGAATTTGAACAGTACGTAAACGTGTTATGCCAGGGTGAGAAATGTCATAAGGTTATTGCGTTTGCCCTTCGACTAAACTGAGCAAATCTTTGTCAGTCTGTTCGAGTAAACACTGCTCCATGCTCACTTTGACTGTGATGATTAAAATGTACTAACGTTCTACTAGCCAACTCTGTATGGATTTACCCCTACCCTTGCAAGTGCCATCTTCGCGACTACGAATCTATTCTCAAATTTTAAACTCCGTGTTGACCTACTTTTTACGATTGCCTTAGTTGACAATCAGTAACAAATAGGCCTACAAGATGCATGCTATCTCTACAAATTTGCTACCCGGTTTGTTAATGGCACAGTTGTAGTCGTTGGTTCAGCGAAGGGGAATGCTTTGTTAAGCAATGGTTAATTTGCGCGTTAAAGTACAAAACTGAGAGATTTGTGATAAACCAGGGCCTCGCACAACATAGAAATACTAGGCTACCTTCGATGTAGTGCTTTCATGATAACGGTTCCCTTTCCAGCTGTCGTTCGTATGAACGCGAGAGAATTACAGAAAAACAAACATCTGTTGTGAACTCACCTGCTGGTTCTGTATGGTAGACCAAACACTGTGACTTGTTATCCTGAAATAAGGTAATATTTCGAAATCTCCTGCTAAGTCGGCCGCCAGCTGAACTCCCGTGTCAAATACTAGCCCGGGTAATTTACAAGTGAGGACATAGTCTACTCAATATTTTAAAACTTCCACCAGACAAGTGTGTATTAACTGTGACGTCACATCAGTAGTTTCATTTGTACTGGTGGAAAGGTCACGTCGAATGAAAATGGAAAATCAAAGTACACAAACCCATAAAGTTTCGATTTCTTAATACACTGCAGAGCCATATACCAGTATACTGATTCCATAACAAGTGAGAGACGAAGTGCAACTTCCATATGAGGGAATCTGACTTGCTGTTATTGGACAAAATAATGCTAAGAACTTGTTTTAAAGAATGTTTAAAGAAAAGATGCAGTCACCCAGAATTGAATTAGTAGGCTTATGTTTCCGGTTATCCTAATTAGCTCTTTGAAATCACATGACAACAAGTTTGTAGCTTAATTTTTTTTATTAAATTTGTGCAAAATAAGGCATTTTTGTTTACCTTGAGGATGCTACCTCTAGGTTGTGAAATATTATGATAGATAATTGCAACAGAAGTAAGAGGACATATGGTAACATATTCAGTTCATGTGTTAAAGTTAGTTTGGGGTCACTGGTTATTCCCTTTAACCGAATTATCCACTGCAAGGGGCAGCGTGAAATCCTGAAAAGAGCGGTGACTTTTGATGGGAACAGGGAGCTTCAGCTGCCACTCCGAGTGGCAGCTCCCTGATGGGAATAATAGAACTTTTGGCCATTGCTGTGTTCATGGAGCTACTACTTCATGCTAGACCACACCCTGCATATATGTACAGTATTATGTTAAGGCCTCAAATACCGTAATGGAGCTGTAAAGATCGATGCTGAAACTTTTGGTGATGTTGTTAAGGAAGGGGTGGTTCAAATGGGCCAATGTAGGCCTATTTCTGTTTTCTACGAGCTAAGTGATCAAGCGCCTTTAAAGGGGTGGTATCTTGCAGCCGGAGTACAAGTGTGCAAGATAAAACCGTTAAATTAATAAGTGGATAGAAAATAGGCTAGACTAAAATTCCAACACAGAATGAAATGAATCCAGACACATATTTTCGAGACAATTCATCATTACTGAATGAAAAATATGGTTAGTATTTCTATGTTGCTTCCACTGCATCAGTAGGCCTATAGAGCCCAGATAGCCTATTAGTCATCACATTGAGTAATGGAAGGGATTTCCTGAAAGCGATCACCCCTCTTAAAGTTAAGTGCCCGATACAACTTTCTTTATAGAGATGGTGCGCATCAAAATTTGTTTACTTATCCTGGTTGTTACATGTATTGAAACTGCATCTTACAGTTTTTTAAGTATGGACCTAAAGTCTAAAACTACGAATAAACATTTACAGACATAGAGTAATGAACCTCACTGACCCACCCTCCCCCACCCATTTTCATAGCTCATTCAATTGTTGAGAAGTAAAAGTAAAATAAGTAGTTAACGAAGATAGAGGGGATCATCCCGGCTTACGACCTCCGATTTCAAGAGCCCCTTTCGGATCCCCCCTCCCCGTTTGAATGTGAGACCTTCCAGTTGGTTAGCGGGGTCCTCCATACGTGGTTCCGTGGAAGCCTCCGAGGTATCAGTTTAAGTGCGCAATGCGGGTTAGTCTTGCTCAAGACCGTAGTATAAGTTGTACACAGTTCACAATGTTTATTGGAAACTACTGTGGAGACGCCCTCTACTTGTCTTCAAATTTCTGTTTGATACTTCGGATGGTGACGGTGGCACAGAACGTTAGGTGCTATGTTAGAAATGAATGGAACACTCGAGTACGTACAGACTTGTTGATAAGCGCCATTATCTTGTAAAAACGTGTAAAAAAGCTTAAAATTGAAAATTTTACTAACTTCTTGACTCAGTCTTGACCCAAGACTAAATGCGCGTAGGTACCGAAACAGGGTCTCTCGCTCTCTTAACTTTTCGTTTTAAAATGACTCTCATAGCCATAATTAATGTAAAACAAAACATGTGTTGCTTTGTTCCTGCTACGTTATGTCTCTACCTACCTACCCCGGTTTTGCAAATTTTGCTGGTTATGTCTTCTAATGAATCCTCAAGATCGGTTACGTATTGAAGATGCTTGTATGGGAGGCAAAAGCTTATAGGCCTACTGAAACTATAATTAGTCAGGGCATACTCCTCTCTGTATTTTAACTTTGAGTAGACCTAACGTACTGTTTATCAAGCGAATTTATGCTCCATTTTGCGAATTAGTATTTACGATCTCGGAAGATCGGGGGCTTCTACGGGAGCCACCAAAGTACCCACCTGCATTGCCCACTCGAACTGATATGATCTCGGAGGTTTTTTGGAACCACGCAGGAAGGACTCCACGTACCAACTGGGAGGCCTATCACACCCATACTGGGGAAGACTTTCAAGGGCCTCGAAATTTGGACGCCATCGGCCAGGGGTAATTCGGTGTTAGAATTTTATTGCCTTGCGTATTATTCATTTAATCATGTCTAAAATGTTTAATTTAACCTCCCTTTTAAAAACGGTAACACCTCACCGCCATGAAAACGTTACCATAATTAGTTTATTCAAATGTTAAAAATTCTAACCAGAGTTCCTTACGAATAGAAAAGCAACCCTCGTCGTTACAGCCAAAGGGCCGTCGGAACCGTGGGGCTGGTGCCTATACCAAGAATTTTCATTTTGATTAAGAGTTTCTATTTTAAACGTTCAAAATAACTTAAAAAATGCGTAAAGTCTGGAGTTGACCAGCTCAGCCTCCTACTCCACCCCACCCTCTGCAACACCACTCCCCATCTTAGAAATCTCCCGACGACATTAAGGCAATCTTAGAAAGAGGGCTTAGGAGCCCTAGCAAAATGCGTTGAATTTCCACTCTTTGACTCTAACGTAATCATACAATATTCCAAACTCTTATTAATTGGAAGGTACAGTCAAAAAAGTGAGTCAGTGAGCGGTATCAATTAATCCCTCACGTGCTGCTTCCATGCACCCAGTGTCTTCTGTGAATCATATTTCTATGAAAGCCGGTGTCAGGTGTGTTGGAATGGTTCCGGAGAAACAGATTTGAGTGTATCCGTATAACTGAATAACATCCCATCTGTTACGTAGCGGATGTCCAGGGTTGTGGTAAAATCGAAAAAACAGGTGTTTCCTTTGTGAACGTACACCAGTAAAATCTAAGTATAGGCTACACGGAAAAATATACCATAATATAACGTACTTAATTTATAATGGTTGATCTGATTTTTCGTGTTTCAAAGTAAAAGTTGAACGAAAAGTATCTTGAACTGTCTCGATTATTGTAATTAAGCGGTGAAGTGAAACTAGCTGTACCCCGGAATTTACATCATCATAGCCATCATTAACCATAACTGTTGTCGGTATAATCAATTCAGGGTCACAAACTTCAGGCTAATCGACGGCCCTGTCATCCCAATATGATTATTGTAGTACATAACATAGTTTCCAGTTTCAGCTGTAGCTGACTGCCAACTCTCATTCGACGAACTCTACGGGAGAGTTTTGCCCAGTGTCCCGTAATAGCCCCATGGTTAAATCACGTTTCCCTAAAAACTGGTAGGAGTGAAAATTTCTTCCTAAACACCACACCCAGGCTGAGACGCACGTTTTTCAGTAAATAGGGGTGCTCTAGGTAATGGGCGGCGATCCGTCTTTAAAAGTGGATGGTAAGAGGATGTAGGCAGTGGTACTATCTAAGCGGAGCGTCACCTTCAGTTGGCTTGGAGCGTACAAATATAAAGATTGGGCAAAAAATGCCCAAGATCATCGGAAATGGTCCTTTCCAGGCTTTGAAATGTGGCACTATGACAACTATCAAAAGTGTTTTCTAACGCCTATTGAAAACAGTAGGAAAAAGTTAAGTGTTCTGACTGCCTTAAAAATGGGGGGGGGGGGACCATAAAGTTTCTGATTCGAGTGATAAGAATACCAAGAAATTATTATTGTAAATAATAAAAAGTAAATTATTATTATTATTATTATTATTATTATTATTATTATTATTATTATTATTATTATTATTATTATTATTATTAT
>WURT03163325.1:0-10658 GCA_009936505.3 Holothuria glaberrima | reverse complement strand
AGCATGTATTATAGACACAGTGTTGAAAAAGTGAGATCTCTACAAGGAATGTCTTGCTTCGAAAATGCGGGATGAAATACCAGAAATTGACAACAAAATTGCAAAATTTACCATGATCCACGCCACTCATCGCCACCTCACGAACAAACTTAAATGCCCCACCATGATGTGACCTCTACAGAAAACGGCAGACAGATTAAGCGACAACTGAGGAAGAAGTAGGCTTTTGAAAAGTGAGACAGATATTTGCCCTCTATAGTATAACATATGCTCGACTCGCACTTCTCGAGTTGAGCTAACAATACATCGTGTTTGTTTAGAAAACATCTCACTCTTTTTTCAATAAAACTTTCAAGAATCTTATCTGTACATGGAAGTAAACTAATGGGCCAATAATTTTCAGGTAACACGGGATCCCCCTTTTTAAATAATGGAATAACCTTTGCAATTTTAAGGGCATCAGGATACACACCAGAGGTAAAAACGTTATTAAAATATATACGTGAGTATGGGGGCTAACACATGAGAGATAGATTTAATTAGCTTAACAGGAATTCCATCGATACCCGGGGCTTTGCCATCCTTCAGTCCATTGATAAGTTTAAGAATCTCACAATCAGATACGGGTGTAAGAAACAGTAAATCATTACAAGGATCTAACAAGAAGGTGGATGGGTGTATAGGTGAATTAAGTCCCTGGTCTAGCATACCGCCTACTGATGAAAAGAAGTTATTTAAAGCATCAGCTATGTCACAATCATTAGAATAGTTTACTCCATCACAGCGGATTAAGCTTATATGAATACAATGTTTCTGCTTTCCTTTAACTAAGGAATTAATAACTGACCAAGCATGCTTTGAGCTGGTTTGTGGGGACGATAAAATATTTCTGTAATATGAGGCTCGGGCACATGGAATGATACGACGTAGAACACACAGGTATGATGATAACTTCAATTTGTTGTTGATGGCAGGGTTGTTCAAATACTTTTGATACATGTTTTTATGAGAAATTGACTTTTTAATCCCTTGGGTAACCCATGGTTTATCATTAAACCTTTTCCTGGATATTCTTTTCAAAGGAAAATAAAGAGTATGATTCAAATGTAAAATACTGTTAAGTTGATTATAAGAAATGTTGACATCAGCATTGCTAGAACTTTTATCAATAGATTCCATAGCCTGAATAAAGTGATCAAAGTTACGCTGATTGTAAAATCTGACTAGCGATCTTTCTGTGTTACTTTGCTTATCGCTTCCTTCGATAATACAGAAATTAGGGAGATGATCACTGATGTCAGTGTACAAGTTACTAGAATAAATTTTATTGTGAATTAAGTTGAGAGGTAATTTGACAAAAATATTATCAATGAGTTAAAGACACATTGTAGGGCAGAGTTTTTGCAGAGAAAATTTTCTTTGAACTGGCTATCACTGTAATACTTACAAGAACTAAGATTTACACTATTACTTAACATTTCTGGCACATTCTCTTCAAAGGAGTGACTACATTCAGCACTGATTGCATTTGTATTATGAAACATATTAGCAAGTATCAGTGGATAACTGAATTTCACCAGTATCAGTCTTGGAGTGGATGTACTGATGCTCAGATGCTGAATCAAAGTTCAGGGTGCAAGATAAATAGTGTCACATCACATCTGGATGCTAGGTCACAGGTGGTGTTCAAGAGTGGCCCTGTATTCTATGGTTGTAATAGTTTGTAGGCCTACCTTAGTCCTTACTTCAGTCTCTGGAACCCCTGGCTTATACTAGACTAAGTTACAATTTCCAAGGAATAGCCTAGGCCCCTACATGACAATTTGATATGGATACCTGAGACTTTCATCTAATCATGGTTAATCATGGAATTTTAAAGTCCTGCCAGAACACAATTTCCAAGGAATAGCCTAGGCCCCTACGTGACAATTTGCCAAAAAGGATGGGAGGGCCTTGTGATATGGATACCTGAGACTTTCATTTTATCATGGTTAGAAAAGGTTAGGGCCATACTAGATTTGGAATTTTAAAATCCGGCGGGGACCAGATTTAGGTTAAACAAAAAACCCGGCCGGAATTCCAGCCAGATTTGAAATCCAGAACACCCCTAGAAAAGGTACTGAGAGCCTCCTTTAAAGTTTGTGTCTAGTCTAGGCAATTTACCTGCCAAAACATTTTACCTTGAATTTCATCAGAATTTGCTTAAAAAGCTTTCTGGAAATAAAAACTTCACTTCTGTCATGTATTAGCCTCATAAATACCCAGGGCTCTAAATTAACACTTGCCTGCTTGCCCAGGTCAAGTAGGCCTTGCAACTCCTGTCTCAAAATTTGAAGGGCAAAGAAAAGATATATACTTTCCCACCGTAAGAAGGAAATGAATTAAAAATCTAGTCTAGGCAATGTACAACAAGTCTAGTCTAGGCAATGTACAACAAGTCTTTAATAAGGTTTTAATGAGTTGACTTATTCCAGTAGACTGGACCTAGGCCTCATGCCATTAGAAATGAGACATCTCAGATCGGACCTTATTGAAGTTTTTTGCCATGTCAAGGGTTTTGAGGATGCTGTTTATAGAGATTTTTTTCGGGTAAGCAACACACAGTAGTACTAGAGGGCAGAGTCTCAAATTGTTTAAGAGCCATGTAATTTAGACATTAGGAAATATTACTTTTCATACTTTTTTCTTAAGGCCATGGGAATAAAATTCATAGAATATTGTCCACCCCCACATGTGAGGAAAGGTGCTGCCGAAAATTTTCATTATTTGAAAAAAAATCATTATTTAATAAAAATTTACCTGCCAAAACATTTTACCTTGAATTTCATCAGAATTTGCTTAAAAAGCTTTCTGAAAATAAAAACTTCACTTCTGTCATGTATTACTATTAGCCCCATAAATACCCAGGGCTCTAAATTAACACTTGCCTGCTTGCCCGAGTCAAGTAGGCCTTGCAACTCCTATCTCAAAATTTGAAGGGCAAAGAAAAGCAATATACTTTCCCACCGTAAGAAGGAAATGAATTAGGCCTAAAATATTTTACTTCACAAATCACACCACTCTTGAAAAAAAAAAGTTGAGCGACCCCAGACCCTTGGTGTGAGAACCCTTGAATTAAAAACAGTTTACTTTACAGTAGTACTTTAGATGTGAAAAAGCTTTTCAACTTGAAGGGAGAAGTTTGGAATTCAATAATTATTAAGAATTTTAAGGATTGTTGTCACCTGTTTGACTGTTTACAACCCATGTGGAGAATCAACATTTTTCTGCCCAAACACAAGGGGCAATTACTGACTGCTGATAGACTGACACGTTAATGGGGGATAATGAGTCGTGTTTGTCTCTCTTCCCCGTCTGCCATCAGATTCAGATTTTTCTCTGATGGCCTAGGCTACTGGTGAATACAGGTGAATAACCGTGAATAAAGATCAAATGATTTCGTGAAACTAGGCCTAGCCTAGATAATGCGTTTAAAAGCACAAGGAAGACTTTTTGCCAGTTGCACTATCGGTCCTGTTACGATCGTCTTCAAATAGCTGCACTACAAAATAAACGTAACATCAAATTTTAAACTACACTTAAGCTGACAACTTGAAACTCTCAATTCGGAACACTGTTTAAGAAAACCGTTAAAACCTACCAGTCCCTACAAGTTTTTGAGGGGAACCGAGTAGCAGATGAACCTTGCCAGACACTGAGCTGAGACAGTTACGGCATGCACGCAGTATATACACGTACACAAGCCGTACGCAAAAAGACGCGCGGAGGAACCCGTCCCTGCAGGACGTCGGCCACGCGCGGCTGAATAGATCTAGAACGGGTGAATAAACCATCAATACTCCAAATATGACAGCCGAAAAACCAAATACTTCGGTTTGCTATGTTTGGGTCAAACAAATAAACGTCGAAGTGACAAGAAATAAAATTAAGCTCATGACCGTACAGTAACCCAGATCAACGAAGGTATGTTAGGCAGCGGCCTGGCCTAAATTAGCCTTTTTTAGTTTAGTTTAGTTTAACGTTTGAGGGTCAGGAAGCCATTTGGCTCATTGACGACCCTATGCCAGAGTGAGCATAGAGTCGTCAATGAAAGGACTGTAATTAAACTTGCAATTCTTAAAAATTTACTTTATTTTACCTCAGATATCGAGGGTTGCAAGGCCGATTTTCAATAACTTATGAATAGTTGGATAAGCATGGAGCTAATACCCTTTAAAGGATATTAGCTCCATGGGATAAGTAACTGGGTGACATATTCAACACAGCAATTGCAGTGATGGAGACGCAGGGAGTCTGTCTCCGACGTGGTACTCATTTTCTCATTTATTCACCGGTAAAAGTCTCCCTATTGCAGTTTATTCCTTAATAAATTCAGCGAATTTTCGGAAACAATTCACCTGTTGCAGTGTCCCATGAACAGAGGTATACCATCTCGACTCAATTTGACCTTACAGACACTTTCACGTTTCCATACATCAGTGCCATGAATTCTTCATGTTCGATTTGTGAGTCTACGAACTTATGGGCTTCCATACAGTTTGACTGTACACGCAGGGTAGTGGTTTAGTATCCGTGTCCCGTAGGGCTCGTTCGCGCGTGGCCCGGTATGCCGGGCGTGTCCCCGGTTGTGTCCGCGCGTGGAATAGTAGGACCCCGCGAGCGATTTCACGATGTGAACAAAATCGAATTCCATTGTCACGTGTGATTGGTAATTTTAAAAGTTCATTGAAAACTTCAATGTGATTAACCATTGTTTTGGGGTTTGAAGACGATGTTCTTTCCCGGCCAGACGCATTTGTAAGCAAGTCTGATGTACTACGTAGGAGGCGGTCCTTTTAGATGTAGTTGAGCTCTATCAGGGCTGCAGCTCAATAGCGTAACGTAAGGGGGCAGGGGTAGACTTTGCAAAGTCTTTTTAGGCGAATTCATTAACCCTCTCGTCTGTGCCTTTGCAAAAAAATCTCACAAAAGTTGTGCTTAATCACTAATCTGTGCCTAGGAGGATGCATAGTGAGGGGAGAAAACCATCTCACTGATGATAGCAAGAACTAAAAGTCTTACAATAGAGGGAGTAAAATATCTCCAAACAGACTCTGCAGAGTCTAGGCAGGGGCGGTCGCCCCCACTTGTCGCCCTGGGATGGTCTGTCGGTACATTTGCTGATCTTGTAGGTACTTCCGCCAACTGTGGAATATTTAATATGCTGAGGAAGTGTTCCACATGGCCCTTTATCAGGTCCTTAGGCAGTGCGTTCTGTAACAATTCTTTCTACAACTTCAAAAATTTTCGCGCGCTACGCGCGCTTTCATCTTCAGTTTTATATAGCTGTAACGATTGCCATTTCCAACATACTGGATTTATTCAACGTTCAAGGTTCCACAAATATCGACAAATATTGAAGTCGTGATTCAATAGAAACACGAAAATGAAACGTTGCGAAATTCTAACCTGACCATCGTGGCAAACATATGTTGTAAGGAAAAAGATTTTTCAGGTTCGTCTGGGAGCCGAAATGGGTAAGATGAAAAATGTACTCCCCGAAGAAGACCATGCAGTCGCACCATCAAATTTCTCGGTTTGCTCTTAAGATTTTTTAATAAAAACCTAAACTTTCTCCTCAACTTTTCTTAGTGAAAACAAAGATATGAAATCTTTTGCAATATAATCCTAATTCGCGCGCCTTATATTTTGCGATCGGCATCATTTCGGCAACCATTGCTTCCGTCGGGTCGAGTAGCTTGCCCCTAGTCAGGGCGCTTGGCCTCCATGCCGGTAAATCCAAGCACCACCCCTGGCTGAGCCTGCATGCAGTTTTTCCTTTTGGACAAAGAAGTATGCCCCCAAATATTGAAACATTTGGCATTTGCATCTGGGCCGGGGGGGGGGGGTCTTGAGTGAGCGTGGAGACTTGTTAAGTGATAACCCTTTGACAAAATGTCGGTACATTCACTATAAGCTGTCGGTACATTTACCTTATTTTCATCCCTGCCCCCCCCCCCACTTCTATAACCCCAGTTACACTACTGATGTAGCCTGCATGCACATGGGGAAGGGAGAAGTTCCCCCTGAGATTTCTGAGAACACTGAATGAACAATTGTTAGCCATTCACAACACAAAAAGAAATGTTACAGAATATGATTGAAATTCAATTGATCAAGTTGTCGTAATCATGATTTTATTAATGCCCTCAAAACCTCGAAAACTACATGCTAGGGTTCCCTTTACCATTGATGTTTCCATGGGGAGATCGCAAGACCCTTCTATAAATATGCTCTGTGTGGTTTATTATGTGTATACCACTCTGATCCGGGCACAATTGTGTCATCAGGCTTCTCAAAAGTGTGTTCAAGGGTCAGGAAGCCAACTGGCTCATCGAGGACCCTATATACCAGACGTGAGCTTGGATGATCACCGGCGACTTTTCTTTTCAACTATTGCTCAGAGTTTAACGAGGCAGGCGTGTACTAATGGCTCCCAATACTTCTCCCGGGAGCGCCATTTAACGTCCCCATCCGGCAAACGGGAGTGTATCCCCAGTCTTTATAGCCACTGTACCAATTGCAGTGGGAGGGGTGGAGGTTCCTTGATCTGCACCACTGCTCAACAGCTGAACTGAGCAAAGCTCACTACTTCCTGGATCGGACAATTTCCTGGAACGGTCCAACAGACAATCAAATACCCAATTAATTCACCAATTTAATTAAAGGTCTCAGCATCACTGCGAACAGCTATGCTGAACAAGTGAATTTTAGTCCCCAGAAAATTTCCAAGTGCCAGTTCTACCGGGATTTGATCCGGAGATCTCTAGTATGCAATGCAATACACTCAACCAACAAGCCAACTCCACCCGGTGTGGAGGTTGTATATGACGTTGACACGAACTCTTTCACTGCGGGCGCTAATTGCCAAGTGCGGAGCGTAGTCGGATCAGTGCATGTTGTGCTCTTGTTTTCCACTTAACTTGAATCGTGAAGTCAGAGTGTTTGTTGTGAAGTTGTGAACAGTGTTGTATCCACGGCGGACTTATCCGAGACCGACTCGACCGTAAACGAGACACTGTCCGAGACAAAGTTCGAGACCTACGTACTTACCGTTTGTGTTAATGCAAGAGAAAAGGTAGAGACACACACGTAACTTCATATGTGAGTGTATCCTTTTCAAATGTTCTAAACTCATCATCGCCTTCTGTAATTCAGGAGGAACAGGGGTGGTGCCAGGATTTGCCGGACGGGGGCAGACTTCCCCAAGGGGGCTGGGTCAGCTACCAGAAGTCCTGACAGCCCTGATGCCTTCGTGGGGTTGGTGAGGAAAGATTTGAAGTAAACCTGTGTACTATAGACCATGTCATCGCCTGGTATATATTTCATAAAATTTGTATAGACTAGAGGAACATAGTTCCGGGCTGATTTAATGTTTTTCCCGGAATCTAAACTGTGAAGTTGCAAAGCGCCCAAACAGTTTAGTGTAACCTTACACTGAAAAGAATCCTACTGATTTAAAGCTCATATAGGTCCAGGCAGTAATTGTGACTTGTTGGGCATAACTTACATTGTACTTCCCTCCTCGAGTCACTAGCTGTACTGCACTACAGACACAAGCTGAGAATATTTACTAGGTTTAGCGAAATGCGATGAAATGCCCGACATTTACATAAATCCATGCATTCTACTTGTTATTAAGTTACTTGAAAAGGTGGAAAGAGTTTCTACTATATCAAGTTAGCTACAAGCAACGAAACTAAGGAAGATTAGGCAAAACGAACTAAAAATTTGGGTGCCTCTCCTGGTGCCACCCCTGAGCAGGATAAACTCCAGGATTATATAGTTATATAGCTATGCAGGAACTCTTAAGTCAACGCTGTAGGCTAGCGCGCTAGCATCAGAACCATTCGGATCATTGCGATGAACGACGTAGGCCAAATTTTTGAAATCTTGTAACCTGTAAGGGATCAAGTTTATTCCATGCCTCGTTCTGGCTGTGAGGCGAGACCATCGAGAAGTTCGACTCCGAGACCGAGGCAGGATATACCGTGGCCGAGGACGATGACTTAGTTCTCGGCCTCGAGGCATACAACACTGGTTGTGAACACTTGAAGTGTTTACACTTTGCATAGCGCTGGTTGCGAAGGAGGCCCGCTTTCCTACCTACTGTAGGTACAGTAGGGCCCTGGGGAGTAGCGAATGTGTAATCTTTGAGGGGTGTAAAGATTACTATGTTTGGCCGACAGATCTGTTAATGCTTAGCGCGATAACGAACGCGAAGCTATAGCGGGTGGGGTTCCAGGGGAACACTTTAGGGTCCATGTTGGGGTCCAAGGGGAAAGCCCCTAGCGGGGCCCAGGGGGGAGAAGCCCCCGAAAGCTCTGAGGTTTCAGCATATCTCTGGGTGAAAAATTTAGTCTCAGGATGGATATATTTTGGTTCATAATGCATCATCAAATGCAAAGATTCCCCATAATTTTAACGTATTAGGCTATTCCTCTCGCTGGCCACTATCCTTATGAGCGGTTGGGGTCCAAGGGCCCTCCTAAAGGCCCCTAGCGGGGCCCAGGGGGCGAAGCCTCAGGAAGCTCTGAGGTTTTAGCATATCTCTGGGTGAAAAATTAAGTCTCATGATGGATATATTTTGGTTCATAATATAATGCTTCATCAAATGCAAAGATTCCCAATAATTTTAATGTACTAGGCTATTCCTTTCGTCAGGCCACTATACTTCTAAGCGGGTGGGGTCCAAGGGCCCGCCTTAGGGCCCCTGGTGGGGGTCCAGGGGGCGAAGCTCCCGGTAGCTCTGTCTTTGGGTAAAAGAATAAGTCTCAGGATAGGTATATTTTGGTTCATAATACATTATCCAATGCAAAGATTCCTAATAATTTTATTGTGTGAGGGTATTCCTCGTCATGCCACTATACTCCAGAAGCTGAACCTGACGTTCAGAATTTGAACACTATGCGCCCAGCATTTGAACCCTATGCGCCCAGCATTTTAAAACAAGATGCGTCAGGCGTTCAGATACGGTAAGTGTTCTAATAGGCGTCCGGCCTTCAAAAATGTTCAGAATCTTAACACTAGCTTTGAACGCCCGGATGCTTTCTGTATCTGTTACATTTTGGTGTTCAAAAGTTGAACGACCGAGTTTGCAGTGAAGGGAAGACCCGCGCGGTACGCATTATTTTTTGCCCAATTTTTGCAAAATGTGTTTGAAGCATAGGCGTAGGAAGCTCTTCGAGACTGAGGGGCTGAACCTTGTTCGGATCGCCGTCCTGGAGGAGGGGTGTCCCCTTCCCTTTGGGTCCTTAAATGCAATTTGGTGCATCGTTTTGGACAAATGTTTAGTCAAATAACTGCAAATTTTTGACATTTCTTACTTGGTTCGAAGGGGGGGGGGGCGGAAGCATATAGTTCGGCCCCCTCAGCCCTCGCTTCCTGCGCCTATGGTTTGAAGTCAAGGTTAGGGTTTAGAAAATGGGCTAAGGATAGCCTACCCTCTCTATGGGAAATTGGGTGCTGCTGATCCCACGATGATGCTAAAGTGAGGAATAATGTCCAGGAAGTGGTTTTTCAATAATGTCATATGACCCGAAATAGGGCGCCTTTACGGAAGCCTTTAATTCTCTTTCTTTCCCCGAGTTGCCGACGGACTCGGCCACTCGTCCAATTACACCGATGGCCGTTGATACGGCCGTCACATGCATGATCAATTTGCCGACGTGCCTTCAACTTGGGCCAATAAGATGAAGAGCCGAAAATCGAAATAACCGTTAACAGACTGGCCGCGGACTCCCGTTCTCTCTTTTTCCTTTCCATTCTCCGTCTTTCCTTTAATTTACTCCCTCCCTTCCCCTTTCCTTCCACTTCTCTCTCGTTTTCCTTCTCTTCTATTTACCTCGTCTTTCCTTCCCCTCTCTCCTTTTTGCCGACAGACCGAAAATTTGCCGACGACGACCAAATATTGGGGGTGTGATACCCCCTGCAACACACCCGCTCGCTACGGCCCTGGTATAGGGCCTACCTGAAAACGTTTCCGAAATGCCTTTAATATGCTATTTTTCTGACTGCTTCGCCCGCATACTTTATATGCGCTAATTGTCCAATTATTAATTCAAATGGACAGAATGTGCCTCAGATCATTACAACTTGAGCCTGTGCAACAATTCGTGATTGCTAAACCTAGGTCCGAACCCTCCAACCTGCTGCATCGTAAAGAAATTGGATGGCCGTTAGTTCTGGTTATTATGAAACAAAATGATAAACTACAATTTTTAAGTCTGTTTAGTAGGCATAGATATTCAGTGCTATTTGTATATAGTTAATTGCTATGTAAAATGAAGGCAAACATTACTTAAAAAAAGGCCGTAAAAGTGTGATTTTTCTGCAAGCTTCGCGCATTTATCTTATAATCTTGTTGTCCTTTCATAACTTACCATGAAACAAAGTTGTACTATTATTATTTTTATTTTTTCTTGTCCTCCGGCCTTTACACTTCATTTGCACTCGATCTGTACTTTTGCCATGAGTACCTTTACCTGTTACGATTCTTGAAACATGTTTTGTCGGGAAAAGATCAATTATCGCTTATACATAAATATATACATTATATCTTATATAAATATAAATATATACATTATATCTTATATCGCTTATACATAAATACATATATA
>WURT03163314.1:0-10658 GCA_009936505.3 Holothuria glaberrima | reverse complement strand
AGCAGACTAATCTCCTTTCCCCGAGTTGTGCCTACCAATTCGGGATTTTAGCTGTATGGGAGGATTCACAGCATGTTTTCCAAAGGAACCAACTTAACCCTTAACCCTTTGTACCGTTCACGGACACTTACGTACTATTACATGTCGAACCTACCACGCTTGAAACGACCTCACAAGCTATAAAAGGACCCCAAGAAATTGATGTGGCTTTTTAAGGGTGGTGCAGTTGAAGGTTTAATACCTTGAACTACTGACGATAAACAGAGCAAACAAAATGACAAGTCCGACCTAGCCATGCGTGTTTGTGAAACAGCGTAGGAAGTTCTAAGGTGGCCTGGAAGAAAGAGACGGTAAAATTGATTCAGATGAAATGTACAGGAACATATTACAGGGTGATTAAGCTTTTGTCAAAAGCTAGGATGCTTTTCGCATGACAACGTTTTCCATCGCGAGGTGGATCAAGACCATGTATCAGTATATGGATCAGTTTCTCAAATATAGGCAATCTGTAGCCATTTTGAGTTTTTTCGTCCGGATTTCACTTTTGTACAGCCCTAAATGACAAAAATACACTTTTTACACTTTTATGTTCATATTAAGTACAAATTTTATTTAGGTAAATTTTTATGTTTTATTTGAAGTAGATGATCACTAATGATAAGAGATGTGTTAACCTAGCTAGCTGTACAGTGTACAATAGGAAAATCGGGATGACCATTATCAATAAGAAACTGGCCATGCTGAGCTTTTTATGTTGTTGGGCTTTCAATCTTCCGACAAAGAAGACAACTTTATAATTGTTCACGTGGCTTCTTTTTGATTTATACCAAGATGTAGCAGGTACTTGAAAAGTGCCTGCTATATGTTTTGCACTCATGTATGTGTAGTTGGGCAGGTGCATGTTGAGCTCTTCAGTGGAACCACGTTCTAATGAGTATGCAAAGGGGCTTTTTCCGTTACATTAGGCATGTGAAGTACTTCCGAAGGGTTTAATAATTAGAATGAAAAGTGTTTTACTATCAGATGTCTATGAATACTCCCAATAGACTCCCAACATAAGCAGAAGGCAGAAAACACACAAAATTGTATCTTGTTCAACGTTTGAAGGAGACTTAAAAGATTCAATAGTTTGGACTTTATTTCGATTAATCGGAAGATAATAATAAATCTTATGGTGAAAAAATTTTGAGCCTCCTCAAGAAAGTTGAAAAGGGATTGAGAAAAAGCAACACACCAGCAATAGTGGTATCTTCTGAAAACCCTTTTTTGTCTACGTACTAAGTTCAAAGTTTGAATAATTTCTAAAGTGAAAGCACCTAAACAATTGCTTCTCAGACGAGGCAGCATGTCAAATGAGACCAGTTAGTGCCTAAGTACACTCCAAAAACGTCCGGTTCAAATTAGACCGAAAACGGATCGAATGAGGACTGACCCGAAAAAGGATAAAATGTTGGACTTTTTTCGGGTCAAAGCTAACTATTTCTGCTCAAAATGAACCAAATCTAGTGAAATATTTGACCAGATTTTTGTTCAGTGCTCATTTGAACAGAATTGGTTTAAATTTGACCGGTCGATTATAGCGTGTAATGAATATCTTACCGATGGTGATGCGCTTTCTACGTTGGTGATTTTCTGTAATACAGTTTTTACGTCGTTAATAGCTTCTCTTGTGACTCCTTCAATAGCTGTAGCATCAGCGAGATCACGAGAAACAAAAGACACATTTTCGGACGTCACATTAGCCTCTTCCACTTCCTTCAAGTAAAGAGTTAAAAGTCAGTTGTTAAATCTTGTTAATTAAAATGTCCAAATTCTGTTATATAAACTCACCTATCATCAGAGTTTTGATAGAAATTCTGTTTTCATGTTGAATGCAACAAAAGTTTCCTAAAATATTTTTATAGACATTTATGCAGAAATTCTATTAACATTTCTGTAACAGTAGATATTTTCATGAGATCTGTAAGTAGTCTCCACAGAATGTCTATGAGGTAAACGGATACACAATTTTAGTATGGGAGTTACGAAGAATTCGAAAAAATCACGTGTAATGTTCAATAACGTTGTAGACATTTTATGGATTTCTTGTCTGTTACTTTTATGACCATTTCCAGTTGTGTAATTCATCCTGGATCCATTGACCACAAAGCGATGGTTTCGAACAATGCGTACGTACTTTACTGTTTCAGAACATGATGACTACGTCTATCATGATTTTCCATTAGTGTTTACGTCTATTACTAGCATAAGAAACAGTCTGCGAAATGTGTGACCCGCATTGACGGATGAAATTTGAACTGGCACAACGGAAAGATAAGTCTACATCCCTGATTTTGGTTTCCTTGCGTCCTTATATTCCGTGTTATTTATTAAAGCAATGTAAAAAAATAGAATAACAAAAGGCCTAATTAAGTGCATAAAATACTGATAATCAGGTATCATATTGAGCACATCTGCGTACATAAAGCACCACATTCAAATTATGAACAAAAATGCTGAGTTTTAGAGAAAGATGTAGCCTAAGTGATAAGTCAAGTAACGTTCGTTCGTTCGTTCGTATGTCTCAGATTCAAACAAGTCTACATTTGCCTTAACCAAACTTATTGATGCATTTATTAAACAAAAACAGTGACTTTAAATGAGTTTCATTCAAGGTTGCCAATCTTTAACGTGTTTAAAATATGAATTCTAAGTAAAGCAAGTTCTTTGATCTCATGAATTCATTTTACGAATTAACCATGATTTCGATCATATACGATCGACTGTCTGGTCAAAATTAGCAAAGTATAGTCACAAACTACATCTAATGACCAAGACAAGCAGGGCAAATGCGGAATTTTTGAATGTTTGAATATACATATTAAGTACAGTAAAAGAAAGAGAAATGTTTTGTAAGTAATACTGTCACATGTGAAAAACGAGAAAGGTAAAATTCATTTTACATCTTTATTTCGATGATACTAGGAAGGGCTTTGCAATTCCCATATGTTTTATTTACCCACATCTTACCTAGAAAGATTATAAAAGATGTGTTTAAGAAGGGAGGGAAACCAAGATGGGTGAATGTAGAATCGATGGATCACCGAGTCTCTAATTGCATCAATCAAAGGTCTATATCAAATCAATGAATCAATGACTACATTAATCAATAAATTAGAGTGCTGATTGCTTGCTCAATTGATCAATCGATTAGTCACTTGAATGACCTATTAAAAAAATTTGTATTTTAGAACGGACTTTTTAAGATTGTGCATGTTTATTTATCATTCTTTTGAAATATGTCTCTTGCCTTTGGGAAAGAAGCCTAGAATGCCTTCTTTTGTCAATAATTCCCGAAAACGTGTAGCACGTGCGACAAGGACTCTGTACGATTCCTGTGGAATAGCATATGGGAATGCCGTATCTGGTCATAATTTTGTCAAAGATTTTGGAGGAAGTGATGCAAAAAGAGCTGTTCAGATAGGGTTAGATATTTCATTTTGAAAACAGAACTTTTTCAAGCAAGCTAGTATAGTAGTAGTAAATTTTATGACCAAGGTTGCGAGAAGTTACTATCGAACAGCTTACCCATGAATTGATACCCTGTCAGTGGCACAAGCTGACAAACTTTGACACAGCCCATCTACCAATTCAATAAATTTAGCTTCATTATGCCTTGGTGTCAATGTTTGATATGTCATTTTAGCGTATGATGTCTTTCCCCCTTTCTAACTCGGTAATTTCGTTTCATTATTTCCCGACAGTGATAAGGAAATGTAGCCGCAAGATAAATTTATGTCACATGAATGTTGTCAAGTCAACGTAGATAGAGCATCACGTGTATCTGTTGATACTGAGATAGCAACGGCGTAACAAACACCACTTGTTACGTAGAAGTTGAAACCTTCAAGACAGTTATAGGTGTACTTCGATTAGCTCTAACTTTCCTTTTCCTTTTAGATAAAACTTGGCACAAGTGTGAGTACTGTAATCGTTATCTTCTTTACACTGCGGTCGTTCTCAGTACAATAAAGCTTCATGTTCAGTTACTTAATCTATGCTAGTAGCTAACGTGAATGCGCATGAGTAGAAGTGAACGTGCATAACCATTCCCTATAAACAAGTCTATTTGTATCTGAGTTAATCAAAGAAAAAAGTATTTTTCTTGACGGTACTTATCTTTAGAACCTGTCATACACCCTTGATGCAATCATGCAAAGTTGTCAGTTCTAGCAAAACTTTCACATCAAGTGTAGGTGTACGTAAACTCAACGGCCCTTCCACCTCAAATGATACCGGTCAACAACATGATACCATGTGGGAATATTTCTAAATCGATTTTTTATGTTACATTGTCAAAGGCAATTTACGGATCAAAGAAAAAAAATTCGCGGACATTTTCCGAATATTATACTCGGCAAACGCTGAGCCGTGGGAATTTTGTTTTTCGCAACGTGAGTTTTACACCACGACGCCTGTGCAGATTCACATCAATAGTGTTGTAATTATTTTTAAAACACCTTTCAAGAACAACTACACTGTCATTCATTTGCATGATGCTGTAAGTTCAACTTGTGTGTGATCCAGCAGTAGTGATCAATGCCGAACACAATCCAAACATACACCAATTAAGAGACTTGCTGGTTTTTCAGTTTAACTGTTTTCAATTTGCCTTTTCTTCGCGTGCGAGTGTTTCTCGAATACGAAAACGTCAATATATGGAGGGGGAGTAATATTTTGAATGTGTTTTAACGATTTGTGTGCGGTGTGTGCAGTCGAAGAGCTTGGAAGGGGGACGAGGTAGGGGTCAAATCCCATCCCATGGTTCCAGTGTAAAATATAATCCCTCAAATCGCATTTTTGGCAAGAAAGTATTCCGAAACAATTCTCTATCAACCTAATTTGCGGTTCTTATTACGAAGAACCGTCCTGAGATTGGCCCTTGTTCGCCGCTCACATTGGAGGGTCTTAACGACCCAGCGGCATCTCTGGCGTTATTTAGTAAGTGTGATCTTAACCCTGCCTCTATCCCCGATCATACTCTGGCTGACAAGACTATTTGTGTTGAAAGATGGGAGTTATTACGGTGTGTACATTATTCAGTGATGCTTAAGGGTGTTTAGTGTCAAAAGAATGTTTAATTACGGAACCAGATCTCCTTTTTCCTCTACAACTTCCCTTCCATTAGTATCACACAAATCCTAGTTTCTGAATTTCCTCAAAAAATCTTCCTACATTAACGCTAATATTTTAAAAGTAAGCTGAAGTATTTTACAGATATTAACTCAAAACGAAGAAGAGAAACTTTACCTCGAAAAATTGTTTAACAAGCTCTTTAGTGCTTTTTGTAGGGATCTCTGTTGTGTTGAAACAGTTTCGGAGGTCAACATCCTCCCAAACTGCAGCAGATACAAGATCTCCCGAACATTTACGAGAAGCACGAGGTATTTTATCTGAAAATGAACGTTGATGTATATGACATATGAGTTTTCCTGCTAGTCCTTCACCTTGGGTTCCTAGCTAGCTTAGTTTCTCACTTCTGGCTTCATTCTATCAATCCAGGAAGACATCTTAGTTTGAGAGGGTATGACCATGAAAATGACTTTGAATGGAGTTTTGACTTTTACTGCTAAATAGTAATTTCACATTTAACAAAATTTTACATATAAAACATAGCTATCAGTACAATGAAGGATAATGTGGACCCTTCCTAGAAAATTTGAACTTGAGAGCTGTATGGGATTATTCAAATCATTTGTAATACTGAGTGGATAGATAGATGAACAAACCTACTGCCGATTTCATCCAAAAAGTTTAGTGATAAAACTTTTCCCGTGGCAGGTCGTTTATCTTGTCATACTTTGACGTGATAGCAGAGAAGCTCAACCGACAGCTGTTATCAAAGCTCCTGATATTATACTTTGCCTCATTTGTTATCGCATGAATTTCCTGTTCTAAAGTGCTTGGTCCTTTAGGGTCAAATGGTGTCTCTTATAACGTGCTCAAAGCACAAAATATCCTGTTCGTTTTTTTAATAGTTCATGTCATATATATATATATATATATATATAGAAAGCAGTTTCTTTTTTACTTTCATTTTCTACACATTCTGTGCACCTCCTTCCCATATCATGGTAGTCTAAATATCCAGAAAAGTACAACCCTGGAAGCGGGCGAGTACACATTATAGGATACTTTGCCTGTTCCTTCTTCCTATCTACTTAAACAATACCACTCCAAGATTGACCTGTGATGGCGTCGTGCCAAGCAAAGAGTCAATAATTATCAGGGAGCGAAATGTGTAACGGTTAAGGAGACGGATAAGGGCAAGTATAAGAAAGCATAGGAAACCTCGAGCTATTCTGATCAACTGAAGTTGTTATTTATCTGCACTGTCGAATGAAATACATAACTTACTTCCAACACACAATTCAATGGATTCCGCACTGGAGTTGATGTTTGTACATGGAAAGTGAAGTATACCAGCACTATGAGTTTCGTGTTGCTCCCCAATACAGAATGCTGGGGGAAAAAATCCCGGAATTGTTGGTTCGCTATTAAATTGCATTTACATGTGATACATGGTTTTATTCGAAAGTAAAACATGGACACATTATGAAGGTGGTATCATTATCTGTCCCATTCCAACTGGTTTTACAGTCAGCCTGTCAACATGAACTACTTGGTATCTTAACGCACCCCAGCCCCGTCATTACATCCAAGATGATAACCGCTAAACTGTTGCTTCCATGGAAAACATTTGCGGACGACTTCACCACAAAATTTCCACTCAGGCAATTTCCCGTAGACAGTCACACATAAACTATTAACAATGATAATAGCCGCCTCTCTAACAACTCCCACAGCCATGATTGTGGGGTGCCTGGGTGGGCTTTTACTGAAACCCTTGGCATGACACAGCCAATGCGATTACTATGAACATGACATATTACTACAATCGTTAGAAATCCTGGTCACACGTCGTTTGGAATGCGTTGCACAACAATCTCAACAGTGTGACATACACAAAAAGGCCAAAATCTGTACGTCGTATGTATAATGGTGAAATGTCATTTCGTTAAATGTAATTTGTGTGAAAGCTTATTCTTAGTTCTCAGGTCGTATCGCAGAGAATATTTAGTCAAGAATATACGACATGAACAAAATGCTGCAAGAAGGTAATTTTAGTATTTTGTTAAAAGATATGTTAACTTGTATGTCAATTGTCTAATACGGAGAGTGTATACAACTTTTGAATTGAAAGTGTCATTTATAAAAATAACTAAAACGAATCTTCTTCAAGACTGCAGTAAAGTTGCTCGAAGTATGTAGGCGAGAGATTTGCACTATTCTAAGTGTTATGTGGCATTCTGTATCTGTCGTTTTGTACGTCCAATTTTTACCGTAATAGTGCTTTAAGAGTAACATCAAACTAATTTTATCTCGTCCAATGAAAATCGTCGGAAATATTTATAATTTCATTTTTTCGTATCTTAAATCTTTCCCAAATAAATTCAGCTGTATTATATCTCATGATCGTAATGAAGATATCGTTCACCTGTTTGAAGTACTTTCAATTTTATAATGATATTAATTGGCCTTACTGGGTGCTTTTAAGCCATCTTCTGTAAAATCTCCTTCAAGTGCATTGCTTTGATGGTTGTAGACATTTACTTCCTTGAAATAACCCAACCAACACCATTAACATGAACATAAAAAGTAAATGATCGGAAAACCTTTTTCCCCTTTCAGATCATGTGGATTGCATTGTACGCTTACTTAAGTATTGATATAGGGTTGGTCTCTTCTGTTACAGTCTAGATCTGTTTGAGTTACATTCCTCTTGACAAAGGGGAATACCTTTTCAAATGTTTAACAAAAATTGATTTCACATATTACTTCCTGACTGAACCTTTAGGACAATACCTTTACACATCCTTGTCAAAGAAATACCCAATCTAAAGGTGAAGTTATCAAGATTTTGATGAATTTATTTTATGCTAGGTAAATCATTCATTAAACGGAGGAGCTTTTCTCTCAGCAACAGAGTAGTCGAAATACCTGCCGTCATTTCTCAGAGAGACAACTGTTTTTTAATTTGCCAGAACATAGCTAAAAGGTTAATCGGAATTGCCTAAGTCCAAGTCTTAATTTATAAATTTGAATAAAATTTTACAGACAAATCCGTCATTGTAAAAGATAAAACAACCAATTTAGAACTGCCTTTGTCAGAAATATCCCTGATATCATGTCCCATGAGAAATAAAGGAATAGCGTCACTTTAAAGATTAGCTCGCTATTTTACTATTCTAATAAAACTTCCTTAGACGTGTGTAAGTTATTATCCATGCCGCGTGACATGTAATAAATTCCAGGCAAAGATACGCAAAATAGTGAGACCATTTGTTCCAAAGATGTACAGACAATTCCTACAGATCATGCAAATTTGTAAGTCACAAGACAGACGTTTTCATAATGACAGCATTCATCTTTAGGTATACTAGTTAATACTTCCATGTAACATGGACCTCTGGGGTATTAGAATGAAGGAGTGGGAAAGAATCCTCTCATGGATAGGCGGCTGCTTACCTAGTTTATCTCACAGGGACATGAGTATTCATCAACTGTGCACGAAATAGTTTTACAAGCCATGTTACGCTTGAAAATGAAGTACATGCATAAAAATATTGAAAATATTGAAAAAGGTTTTTGATATTTACCAGTTAAGGTTAAATTACGTATTAGTTCATATAACTCACATAGTCCTCTTTTGAGTAAAGGTAGCCTTTCACTATTAGGAATCTCTTTTCGTATAATTTCAAGGATTTTATCAACTTCGTCATTGATGGTCGTTAAATTGATGCCCGCGGTATGGGATTTGCCCAGTTGCATTGTAAAGTTACTGCCTTCTCCATTCTTGATGTTAACTTCATATTCACTGCTATGGAACTGGGGACCAAATTATGACAAAAACGGTCAGTTAATTTTACTAAACATACATAAAATCTTTCAACCTGACTTTAGAATGATTTTGGGAGTACTGCAGCCTCCAAGTAATGTTCACAGGGCATATTGTGACACTGTAATGTCATCATTGTGCATAAGGGTACACGAGACATTACCGGTACTTGCTTATTGCAAGGCATTACAAATCACCCTTATGAACGTCACAACAAGTCATGAAGTCAATTATGCAAGAGGCACATAAATGAAGTCCACATCTTAACCATTTAAATATCAAAGTCTAAGAAAATTTCGAGACCTTTGGTCAGTTTGCCTCAATTGACTACCATCGAAAATTGTTGGCAGCTCTAATTAGGTAAATTAAATTATGTGTTTGTCTGGGACAGAGCTAGCTTGTGAGCATCACAATATTCAGCAATAAAGTTTTTCCCGAACTTGTGAGTGGGTACTACTCCATACACGGAAAATTTCAGTTTCACATTAAATTTAGCTCATTGTGTTACGCAGGACTTTAAAACAGGACGCCAAAATCAATTGGAGTTTAGAATACAGAAAAATTGACAAGCCTAAGCGTTTTAAAAAAGGTATTACTCGTACTTCAATTGGCACAATACCATGTCCAGCTCTGAGGACGTGTATAACTTGATCATCTAAATTTATTTCTCTTGTTATACTAGCTTAAATCCGCTATTATATTCAAAGGTATTTAGGTATATCCGCAGAATTTTAGAATATTGACTGAGTGGGTAAAAGGTACCGACCGTGGGCCTGTTTTATCATTTTGCAGTCAGGGTAAGGAAATAAAACGTTTCAGTTAACCATGAAAGGAGAAATTTTACTGTACTACTACATTTTAATCAGGGACGCTTACGATTCATCAAAATTTGAGATGTAATTTCTCCTACTAGATTACAAGACCATATCTCCCTTCTTGAAAATACTATAACGCTTTTAAATTTAACAGGGTATAGCCACTCGTGAAGGAAACAAAGTTGTCATAAATCATTAGGCACTTATTCAGTGCATTAGGACTTACATGGGGGTCTTAAAACATGAGTTTGCTCTCGAAGGAGCTACTAGTGGAAACTTTCAGAGTGGACAATTATGACCTATTTGTTAATTAGAAATACTGCACAACAGTATCAAGTTAAGGGTTTACAACAAGTTATTTTCACTTAGCGTTTGAGGAAATGGCTAAAAACTAACGTTAAATATTGCTTCTCGTAAAAGAATGTGGAATTATGAGTACATGCCTTTCTCTTTATTTACTCAGGATTGGTCGAAAATGTAAAGACGATCTATCAGCTTTTCGTTCATGGTCTCCTCGACATATTTCTTGCTGCGGCTGAATATGGTTCCCTAACTCGAATTTACACTTTATTAAGTAATTAATTTTGTTTTGATGCAAAAACGGTTGAATGAAATCACTGCACGAAAGACTATTGCATGTCAAATTTGAAGTGTCGTTTACCTTGACTGTATTCATATTAAGGTGTGTTCTTCGTCTTGGACAGTATAAGAAACTAAAGTCCTCATTTATGTTAAACACTAGAAAAGGGAAAAAATGTGGACTTCCTTCTCTTCTTCATTTATCAGGACTTTGGTTTGAAAATAAGATGGTCTACACTGGTGAGTTGGTAAACTTCTAAATTACTGACATGGACAGATAGTTAAGCGTCGTAAAATGTCATAAAAAGCCAAAAGTGGGTACATAT
>WURT03163303.1:0-10659 GCA_009936505.3 Holothuria glaberrima | reverse complement strand
GAGCGGACACTAACACATTTGTCCCCCCCACTTTTTGTCACCTGAAACTAAAAAGTGAGGTAACTAAAACACTACATATAGGCGAGTACTGGTGAAGACATAGATATGCTCAGAAGGTCTTCCACGTGGCTCTATATCAGATCCGTAGGCAGTAAGTTCTGTCACAATTCTTTCTATAACTTCAAAAATTTTTCAAGCACTACGTGGGCTTTCATCTTCAGTTCTATCTAGCTGTAACGCCTGTCATTTCAAACATATTGGATTTATTCAACGTTAAATGTTCCACAAATACTGTAGTCGTGATTCAAGAGGAACACAAAAATGCAATGTTGTGAAGTTCTAACCTCTTTTCCCTAGCTTTTGGAAGATTCTTCCTTCAACCTCACCATCATGGCAAACATATGTTCAGGGATGTGAGAGTTCCGCATTTTCAATCAGTGTGTTTGCGTTTTAAATATTTCTAATGCCGTTGATATGCATTTTCTGTAGGTTGCCTTTTTATTTTTCAACTGTGTCCGTTATTTGTTGAGTTATGACTGAATCATTCTGCTTACAAATTCTCGCGTTTCTAGCTTCGTAAATATGCCTAAAAACTGCGCCTCATCCCATGTTTTACTCTGCGCTACATTTGTTTCTGGTTTCCTGTCCATTTCTGTTCGTATGTTGGTCTCTGTATGCACGTAATCTGGTAATTGAAAGAATAGGCTACCTCTTGCGCTTGTATGAAATCGATCGAACATACATACGTCGTATGCGTGATCATTCTGTAATGAACGTATGCCCGCGCGCTCGTGATCCAACTTTTACATCTGCTAGTTCGGGTCAAGTCGAGTTTAGTCCTCGGCGACAAGATATCGCAGTTTCGATGAACTTGGAGAAGCACCACCGTCGGACCGCACAGCGCCGTCAGTTGGTTAGTGATGACCCTTGAGGATGAGATTGGTTTGACCATGTATGCCAGGATAAAAAAAAAAATCAGACTGTATTCGCCTGATATACTAACGTTAAACTTGGCTTCTCTGTCTGTGTCATTTTGTGAAGAAAAGAGCAAGTAACGTTAGGCTAGTCCTAACGATAGGTTAGCCTAAACCTTGGCTGGCTATGTCAACAATACCGGTCAATTGAAAGTCTTTAAGATGTGGAAGTCAAACACCTTACTTCCACGTAGGATTCAGGTATTGGCTGGCGGTAACACTTCATTGCAGTTTTTGCCACGTCTGTGTGGTTACATGCATATGCCTAGCCTAGCCAAGGCATAACGTTAGTTACATATATGATATAGCCTAGGCTAGGCCGAACTAGCACAGCCTAATGTTATGTTAGACTAAGCTTAGCCTACACACAAGTAGGTAAGGATTACATTTTTGCTTTGGATTTCTAATTTAAAAGGGGTACTTCTCACCTACCCCCCCCCCCACTCAGGAGGCCGCGTCCCGCTGGACGTACCCTGCTTGTTGCTTTGCTGCAATCAGTAATCTTCCTCTTTTTTCTTTAGCCCCCACTCACATTCCTGATGTTGTAAGAAAAAAAATTAGTTTCGTCTGGGAGCCTTAATGGGTAAGATGAAGAATGTACTCCCCTACGGAGACAGTGCAGTCGCCCCATCAAATGTCTTGGTTTGCTCTTAAGTAGGGCAGATTCTCTATTAAAAATCCCAACTTTTTCAACTTTTCTTAATGAAAACAAAATTATTAAATCTTTTTCAATATAACCCCAATTTTTTTTCGGCACAATTCACACGCCTTATATTTTGTGATCAATTTCATTTCGGCAACCCATTTCATCTGTCAGGGCTTAGAGTAGCTGACCCCAGCACTTGGCCGGCATGTCGGCAAATCAAAGCACCACCCTTGGCTGAGCCTGCATACAGTTTTTCCTTTGGATAAATGAAGTATACCCCCAATTTTCATAGTAACCGTATATATTGAAACATTTGGCGCCATTTTGCATCTGGGTACCCTCCTCTAATAGACTCCTCACCAGAACAGGAGAGAAGTTTTTCGTCAGATGTCCCCTGCACTTCCAAACTCAAATCGACACCCCTGGCTGTACATGCAGTATGTAAGAGGTCGCTCATCCATTTATTGTCTAGTCTCCCTTTTGTCTGGCTACCAGCATGTGTATGCCATATAAAATTGCTTCTATTACAGAAAGCTGCATGAAGAGTCTCATGCAGTACTGTATTTGACCTTGAATGATATTCAGGTTTGATACAGTTTCAATAAATGTGGAGGAGGCCTTTGCATGTTAATATGACTTTGTGTTAAGTGGCCAACCTACTCAACGATTTGGATCAAGTTTAAAGAAAGAGCCATTTGGTAACTAGGAAAACTGTAAGTTCAACTGTTGGATTAAAACTCATCTTTCTATCAGCCTGCCAAGGATAAGACCTCAACCCTCTGGTTACTGAGCCTCATTGTTTTCAAATGCCACAAGACTTTTTATCAGCCAAGCTGTTGTACTGTAGATTGCATACAGCATGGCACAGCAAAGTATGGCCCAGCCTGGCCCAGCCCAGTTCACTCTATCCTTTCTTTGCCTGTTCTATAGTGAAAGTTGAATCAGGCCTTGCATTGTAAGATGGGCAGTCTTTCTGGGGCCTGCCTTGCCCACCTAAATGCCAGTCTTGGCTCCCAAAAACAACAGTTAGAAGATGCCCTAAGATGGGCAGCCATTGCCCATCTTCCAAAACATTCCCGACCTGGCTTGAGTTGAATACTGCATAATATCCTCTTTAGATTTGTTCAAGATCGTCGTAAATTTAATGAATTGCATTTTCAGAAAACTAGAATAATGGAGACGCTTCAAAACTATGGATTAATTATTGAAGTTTTGAATATTCATGAGTAAATGAACTTCGAAACATCGGCGGGGCTAATATTCGTTACTCATGTTGTACCAGTAACCAAAAAGTGGGCTTAGTTAATGGTACATATCGATACCAGATAAAACTGCTTTTTATCGCAGTCTGCATGCTTTATATACCACTAACGCTATTGCCAGCAAATGTATGCATAAACTAAACTAGTTCTGTATACACCTGCCCTCTCTATGTTAGCTTATGTGTGGGCAGACCTCAAACAACTCTAATCCTTGTTCAAATAGTTCATTTTTGTGTAATCATACAATGCATACTAGCTTCATGCCATGGATTTATCTTTTTTGCTATGGTGACATTTACAAGGACAATTTACCTTTTCAAAGAATACAGGATATAGTCTAGTATTAACAGTGACTGTTTGAAACTAATTTATAATTTATCATTAGGAAGGTGAAAGAAAGTCATGGGGTGTGAGAAGTACACTGTAGTCTTTAACCGGGGAAGGCTTTCATCATTTGGGTAAAGCCCCCTCCTCAATGCACAGTACTTAGCATAGTGAAATCTTTAACCTTTTACTTCAAATAATTGTACACAGGAATGAAATAGCTGTATGCTGAATCTGGCACTTC
This sequence comes from Holothuria glaberrima, assembly GCA_009936505.3. Lineage (NCBI taxonomy): Eukaryota > Metazoa > Echinodermata > Holothuroidea > Aspidochirotida > Holothuriidae > Holothuria > Holothuria glaberrima. The sequence goes on along the minus strand of WURT03163303.1, from coordinate 7,209 downwards.
AATAGAAAATTCTGGCTTTCAGTACTTTTATTACGAAGGATCCCGCTCAGTCAGCAGTCATTCTGTTTACACCCTGTCTATAGGCCTGAAAAGCTAGATGTGTTCCTGTGGGGATGGATGGTATTACTAACTTTTTTTTGAACCTCAAACTCTATTTGACTGATTTTATAGCCCTTACTTTCCACCAGGGTGTTTACTAGTATGCATTTCTGCAGGTTCCTCTGTTGGTGCTAGTGCCCCCACCCTCATTTCACACCCTGGCTATAGGCCTGAAATATAGATGAAACTTGTATTTCTTTGACCCTTGCCAGGTTTTTAAAGGAACGGGAAGGGGGAGGGGGATAGGAAGAGTAACTTTAGCAGGTCAGTGTTATACCATCTGCGGGAGGAGGGAGAAAGGGAAGCAGGAAGGGAAAGAAATTTTAGCAGGTCAGTGGTATACCATCTGTTTAACATTATGTTTTGGGGAGGATTATATTGATAAAAAGGAGGGAAAATGCTAGCCATACCCCTTCCCTAAAGTCATCAACCACATGTCCCTGGTATCAGCTAGAAAAGGACAAGAAAGGTAGGTTACTTATAGCTGAACAGTTAAAGAAAAGAAGACTGCATTCAGTATTAAGTTAGCTGCACCAGCTAAGCCAATCAGTAATGAGGGATTTTTTTGGCCTTCCACATTAGGGTTTAGTCTATTTCACTGAAAACACAAAGCAGGTGAAGTGCATTTAGATGATTCCAAGACAGTTTATTCACAAAATGCTTCACTCAAAGATGGCCACTGTTGTTTTGTTGCTAGAAGATGAACCGTAGTCTTCACTGGAAATAGGTGTTGTTTGTTGAAGTGGAAAATAGTCTGATGTTATAGAAAAAAAAAGGTTGTTAAACTTCAATAGCTTTGAACACTTCTTTTTTTTTTCGCTGAAGCTCTCTTTTCACTGTTCTCGCCAATTAACTACTGAATTACTCTACGGTGCTATTTTCTCGAAATGGAATTGCTGTGAACTTAAGCGTACAGTTCAACCAATTTAGCAGCCTATCAATGGGTTGAAAAGCTGCTGATTCGTTTCTGATGGATTCCAGTAAGTTTTACAGCATCATGGAAATTCTATGAAAAAGGAAGACTTTGATACAAGTTTACATAGTAAACAAGTTTGAATTAGTAAAATATCCATTAGCCTGGTTTAAAATAATAAAGAGATGAAGTGTATACTTCAGGTAGTGTGACTGTCAAGCACAGATCTAGAGGGGGGTTTGTCTCCAGTCCCCTCCCCTTTTTCACTGCTTTGTTTTTTGAACAGTCCCAAAGCTGTATTACAAGTTTACTTTATGTATTCATATGTTGATTGCCAGATGCCAGGAAATATGATTTAACAGTGTCTACAGTAATTTCAAAATTTTCTCCAGCCCCTTCACCATTGATGCTTTGCACATTTGTTGCTTGTAGATTGGAACTTTCCCCTCCCAAAGTTAGTCCCCCAGATGATGAGACCCTTATATAAAATTTTGGATCCACCCCTGTTTGTAATTTGTGTAGTGTAATATTATAGTCTAGTGCAGTGCAGTGCAGTGTGTACTCAGCAAAATATGCCTTGTGCAAAAACACTACATTTACAGTAGGCATAGGTCTTTGTCTGGGAGGATCCAAAGACTTGCTTATAAAACTGACGAAGTCAATTTTTTGGGGGAATTGTAATAGCCTGAGGGAACTGGGCTTTTAATGATAATCATTACAGAAAAAGCTTGCAAATGTTTAGAATTACAGTACAGTATGTCCTGTATGCAGTGCAATTGATTAATTGACAGTTATTTTCCCAAAAATTAGTGTATAAATTCATCTTCTTCTAGAAGAATGAGACTACAATATAAGGAAAGTACAGGTAAACTCTCTTATTTAATTTTAAAATTTCATGAGCTATAATGACTCTATATCAGAAATAAAAAAAAAAAATATTTAGTTATTAAACTTCCTGTCATTTGTACATTTTCAAAAAATGTATTGTTTGGGTGAATATTACCTTGATAAATTATTTTCAGTTTACTGTACATACAGTAGCAGATTTGGCTCTGGAACATGATCATAATATCTGGAAAGCTTCCATAAATCATCTGTATGGACTTTTGATAGATCTTTTTGGTCAAAAAGGCCCCACTTGCTCAAATATGATACCACAGAATGTCTGGAGAGGTACTGCACATTGCATAATGAAATTCCAAGAACAGAGTTTCAAGTCCAGACCAGACGTGTCTTGTCTAGTTCCGGTCTTCAGAACGCCCTCACCACAAAACAAACACAACCATTATCAAACTGTGTACAAAGGGTTCGTGGGGTTGATGTACTCTTTACGGTTATTATTACGTCAATGGTAATACTACATGTTGTGCACTTTTCTTAAGTTTGTCATCCAGAACTCTAGTATGTATGTCATTGTCAAAGTTTTTACTAATTGTGATAGTTCTTTCGCTTCCTTATTCAGGTAAATTGCTGGAATACCAAGACTTTTTGATACACAAAGTTTACCTTGTACCCTGCTATGAGTATTGTCTGTCTGCCCTATTGCTAATACCAAAATGCTGTAGAATACCACAATGCTGTAGGATGTATGTTTTACATTATAATTATGTTTTGTCTGCATGCATGCTCATACAATCTTTTAAAGTCATACAGTACAGTGAGGAACAGAAGTATTTTGCCAGATGGGCACCCCACCCCTCCCTCATCCCTCCACCCCTTGACTGGTTACCCAAATGGTGGTGCTTGTGCTCCTTACTTTGTTAGCATGATCAGCAGTCATTGGACTTATTTGGAGGTGGTATGACTGATCAAAATGAAAAGTTTTCCGGGCGGACCCCTCTCTCTCACCCCCCTTCCCCTCAACCTTGGTTACGGACTTGTCTCAGAGTGACTGCTCTATCTGATAGGAAGAGATCCTATGACAATTAGTTGTGCGCCAGGTTTAGTGTACAGTAGTAGTGCCGGCTGACCCTGGTGTGATGGGCTGTCACTTAAGATGAACTACTGTAACACTTGACTCTGCAGATACCATTGAAAGCTACTATATGGAAAATTACAGGGTTAGTTAGAATTGTTATTTTATTGTGAAATCTTTTATTTTGTAGAAAAGGCTTTATACGAAGCATACCAAGCATTGAGAAGTTCTCCCTAGCTCATTTAGTAAATTTATACGTTTCCTTTGAGACTGATTTAGTAAGCAGTAATTTTTGCAGGGTTTTTCACTGTCATGGAAAATCTCTGAAAATCCCGGCATAATTACAAACTGTCATAGAAAGTCATGGAATTTTGCCATGAGAGAGGTCATGCAAAATTGACACTCCAAGACAAAGGTCATGTACATTATCTTATATAACTTTACACAATATGTACAGCTGGTTATGGCTTTGTGAAAATGGAAGCTATCTTATTGTTCCTAATTTGTTTGCATGGCAACCACTTGTTTTCAGTGTGACAGCTGGTCAGTATGCTGTACTGTAAGACTCCTAAAATACTAAAACAAGTTTAAAGAATTTGTCATGGAAAACCCTTATTTTGAAAGTCATTGGAAGTCATGAAATTCAATTTCAGACTTTGGTATGAACCCTGTTGTGGGGCATAAGCATACTGTGCAACCATGGCACAACCCTGACTCTTAGGGTATTTGTTTTGCATTCTACCACCTCTAGCCATCCGTTAATGAGAATCCTGCATTCTGATTGGTTAATCACTGACCTGTCATTCTGCAACACACGGTCAGTAAACGTAAAGACTGATAAAAATGAAGTATTTCACACGTTTTCGGTGGTAGAATAGGAATAAACCACATTTGTCGAACTATTATTGTCTCATAAACCGTCTTGACTCCAAATTTGGCAAAATAACGGACTCTGCTTCGCCTCGTCCGTTATTTTGTCAAATTTGGAGTCTCGACCATTTATTCACCAATAATAGTTCGCCAAATGCGATTTATTCCTTTATTATGTTTGTATGCATTTTAACTTTAAAAAGATCCTTAAGTAAACCTTGACAGTGCTTCACAGTCTGGTGAATTTATAGTTATGTATACACTGACAACAACCCTTTCATCGGGAGGTAATTTGCTGTACCTATTATTGGTAAAGAAATGTGTTACAAGACAGTGTCAGTATGTAACTTAATTGCATGGAGATTATTATACTCTGCTATGGTATTGATGATTTAGTCTCATTTGCACCATTCATTCTCAAACATACACAGTAGAGAGCAAGGAGTATCGGTATAGGCCTTCTCCTTGGATGAACATGCATGGATGATCCTGTAGCCAAAGTTGAGATGTGCAGTTAGGTGGGGAGGAGGTGGAGCAGGGAAACAAGTGGGGAGAAGAGCAGGGGAGCAAGTTCAGTTTTGAAGGGGCATTTGAATGAATCAAATAGGGTCTGTGCAGTTTATATTGAAATTGTAACTCTTTAAGAAAATTGGGATGGTGTAGCAAATTGAAACTTGGAGGTGTGGCAAAAAATTTATGGGGATTACAGCTTAATGGGGGGGGGGGGCAAAGCTCAACCTTAAGGTCCAGGTGGTAGTTAATCTGTTTATAATTATCTATGAATATTCATATCATCATCTTTAACATTTTGTTACTGCATTCTTAAACACATTCAGAGCAATTTATTGTTTTGCTGTAATATGGATATTGCTTTTTTCTGAAACATCAAAGGATAAAGAAAAAAGAGATTTGGGAGATACAGTTGGTGTTGAAGATAGAGGTTGTGGCAAGTGTTTGTATTCATCTTAATTACCGTATTCCAGAAGCAAAGAAACATTCCTATTCCCCACATCGGGAAGAAAGGTTTACTTGGAACAATCACATCTTTAATATTTAATCTTGTACAAGCAAGGTTTCCAAGAAGTGAGCAGGAAATTATTAGACCACAGTAAAGTGAGAAAAAGGAGTATAAATGGCTCTGGCTTTTTTGATTCCAAGAGTTTGCACTGTATTTAGAGAAAATGGGTTGAGAAACTAATTTAAGCAAACACAGTTAGTGTTAAATTTGTCATAAATTAATGCTCCAGAGTGGTCACTTCGGTACCACACATACAGCAAGTTACAATTTGAAAACGGTTCTGAACTTTTTGAAAATGTTAGTATAATTATTCGCTTTTTTATCCATGCTAATATTAGCTTATATTTTAATATGCTTTGTACGGTACTGATATGTGAACAGCTGCAGTGTTATTACACATCGTGTGTATTTAATTTGCTTGTTTATTGTTTTAATGGAGTATTTTGTAGAGACATGTATTGACATGAAGAGTCTTTACTCAGAAATGTAGAGTTCCATGACAATTTGATGGTGTTAGTCTAGAGTGTAAGTTGTGCACACAATTATCTATGTGTTAATATTTTATCCTCTCACTCAGTGTACAGTGACTTTTAAAGGTCATGGGTGTGCATCAGTATGGTAGCAAACTAATGTGAAAAGTGAGGGCTCCAACTGGTCAGCTGATAAAGTGTGCTAGAAGTTAAAGAGAAAAAAGGGGGCAGGACAAATTTGAAGATAGATGTAAGTGTGTGTTTGGGATGAGGTTGAGGTGGGGGAGGAGGAGGAAGAGAATGACCCAGGAAGTCAGCCAAGGAGAAGTAGCAATTACTCCCCCATTAACGAACCTCATCCCCTCCCCACCAATTTTTGCTATCACTTGAGACCATTATTAACAGAGCACTGTTCTTTCTTCTGCCCCCTCACTGATAGGTACTTGCACCCTACCATGTCAAAAGAAACTGGTCATAATCCTCCCAATAGTTGTAGTCTGCATGCTTGACAAGACCTACTGCCCCCTCCTGTTTCCACATCATACAGTATATGCATACTATCCTTTATAAGTCTGCAAACGTATTGAATAGCAAGTAGTGGAGCTCTACCAGTTGGATATACAGAAACACTACACTGCAGATGGAAATGAGCAATTTGCAGGCCAGTAAGAAGCGAAGGAAAGGGATACAGAGTTTTGTCTTATGATGTTCAAAGTGACTTTACAAAGCACCAAAACTTAGGAGTTGAATGGTTCAACCCCCCTTCCTCCAGTCTCAGACACCATGTGATGACACTGATTAATAAAAACATTGGTCTTTGCATCTTGCATGGCAGCAAGGCACTCCCCTTTGCAATTTCCCCATTTCTAAGCTACTGTATCTTGTCATATCTTCTTGCTCATCAGTAACATATCAGAAAACAATCATTTGAACCAAGTAGTGGAACTTTTTTAATTTATCACTTCTTCGTAAGCTGAGGAAGCATCACAGCAAGGTTTCCAATGCTGGGGCAGGCCTTGTGACCTTGAACAGTCGCAAGTATTTACATAGAGATACAAGTTGTCATGATATCTGGTGTTGTTTGGTATACTTATACATATATTTTGGTTTTGCATGAATTACTTCATTTGCTATGAGGTTTAATACTTAAATAGACAAAAAACTACAAAAATTCATCAAGTACAAATGCCCCAAGGTTGTCTGGCTGTTGTTGTCGAGCAACTATTACAAACATAACAGGTAGGACAGTGTGAATGAACCAAGTTCATGAATCGTTGGTTTTTCATTCTTTAGATCATAAATGGTGATCAAAATGTGAATCGCTGTGTCATTAATCGCTTTGTCTTCAAAACGTAATTAGCCGAAATGCTTGAGCTGTTCTTTATTGATAACAATATTACAGTTATTCAGTTTGGGAGTGTGTTGGAAGTTTGGTTTCATGAATGTAAGAGGGAATAAATTGTAATTGGCAGGGTCACCAACATGCACTCGTTTTATGAGGTTCTCTTAGTTTTTTTTTTTTTTACAAAAATCTAACTTTAGAACCCACCATTTTGTCAACTGGATGGACAAATACTCATGTAGTGCCTATAGAGATGTTTCATCGATGTCACATTAGTAGTATGTGTGGTTATGCCATGCCCTGTGCTTTAATATTGGATGTGTGTTGTGCCAGGCAATGCAAGGCAAACCCAATCGGGTGGTGTCATATGAAATATCCCTTTAGGGGCTTTAGCAGCAGCATGTTGCAGATGGCCAAGCTGACAGCCATCCCAGCCAGTATGTAAAAATGTGTGTTAACATTACACACACACACATACATACACGCATACATACATACATACACGCATACATACATACATACATACATACATACATACATACATACACGCATACATACATACATACATACATACATACATAC
>WURT03163292.1:0-10659 GCA_009936505.3 Holothuria glaberrima | reverse complement strand
AGGGATCATCTACTCAAAATGGGCAATCAACATGCTAAGTATGAGATCCCTCACATTTATCCTTCTACAGATATCGTCTTTACAAGCAGGCGTCACACACACATACATACACACACATACACACGACATCACCATTGCAAAAATACTGACATCGACTTAAGCTGTATCATAGTGACACTACATAATAAATAGAACTGATTGATTTAGAATCTTCAATGTTTTAATTTTCTTAGACTTTAATTTTTCTCTACACAACCATCTCGTAATCCAGTATCCGTGTATCCTATCCTCACTTATACATATGCATCAAAAACTTCATTAATTAAAATGAAATTCAAGTAAATTCCTCACTTTTTGCTTAAACTGTCTCTTCCACATTCACATCATTGACATAGTATTTAGACAGGATATTAAGCATCCCTGTTCAATAATGGTTCAAACCAAATCATTCCTCTTACCTAGTACACAATTGCAAGTAAATTTATTTTCACCATCCATACAGGTTGCACCATTCTGACATGGGGATGAACCACACTCATTGACCGTATAGTTACAATAGGTACCATAGAAGCCAGGAAAACAGTAACATGTTGCTCCACCTGAAACAATAGAATAACCACAGTGTTTAGAAAGTCTTAACAGTAACTGATTTCAAGGTAGGGAACTGGTAACTTCACAGTTTCAATTTGTACACTCCTGGATATTTTGAAAAAAACAAGCAACCAACTCTGTAAGGTCCTAATGGGAAAGTTACCTTACTTGCAGTGTTTTGGGTTTAAGGCAAATAACATAAAATCTCTCATACTTCTGCTTCACTCATAAGTAGCACAAATGGTGAAAACCTTACCTTCAGGATGGTCCACACAAACAGAGTTATCACTGCAATGATTGAAGTTACACCGGCGGACCACAGCCTCACACCTGTCCCCGATAAACTCAGGCAAGCAATCACATGTGTAACTATTAGGACCATCCTGGCAAGTGCCTTCAAAATAACAAGGGTTGCTAGCACACTCATCCATGTCAAGTTCACAGTGCAGACCTTCAAATCCTGGACAAGAAGAATCAAAGTTATCACATTAAAGGGCATTAGTAGTCCCCCAAAACTTGTTTTGAAACAACACCTAAGTCTCACACATATCCTCTTATTTTACTTCAAGTATCTTTCATGATATGTCAGGACATTAATACTGCATATTCAAGGTAAACCAAGGAATTACTATGTATGAATTTCACAATTCAGTAAGGAAAACATTGCCACATGATTCTCAAAAGCCATTCATGAAGTAGGATACCTGGTTACACTTATCTAAATAGGGGCAACTGCATTTTCCCTTTAAACAGAATAGCTGACAGAGAAAGTACCTTTATGCAAAGAAGAAATAAATATTTAGAATAGTCTCACAATTAAGAGATAAAATTCAAAAAAAAAAAGAAAAATAAAACATGAAGCAACTGATACAAGCATGTGACATTTTCTTCTCTCATTCTAACTATACAATCAATCAATCAATATACAATCAATCAGTTCACACTCAATACATACACAATCAATAAATGCACAATCAATAAATACACAATCAATACAAAGAAAAACACCTTACCCTGACCACAAATGCACTGGTAACTTCCTATGGTATTGATGCAATCTTGGGTACCAATGGTGCTGCAGGGTCCTGATACCAGGCTGCACTCATCCACGTCATCAGCACAATTTACCCCTTCAAAGTTACTGGGGCAGTCACACCGGTATTCATTAACCAAATCTCTGCAAGTTGCATTGTGGGAGCAAGGAGATGATACACATTCATCTATTTCAGACTCACAGACGTTGCCTTCGTACCCTGGCAAGCAGTCACACGTGAAACTGTTGATTCCATCCACACACCTTGCACCATTCTGGCATTTATTATCCACACACTCATCTACATTTATCTGACATCTTTCTCCTGTAAAGCCAGCTTGACAAAGGCAGACATAGGCATTCATTTCATCTACACATACTCCCTGGTTAAGACATGGCTGAGAGGTACATTCATTAATCTCCACCTGACATTTGCTTCCAGTGTAACCTTCCAAACAGCTACAAACATAGCCACTTAGCTGATCGTGACAGGTAGCACCATTTTCACATGGATTTGACAAACATTCGTCAATGTCTGCCTCACACAGGACACCTGTGTACCCAGATAAACATTCACAAAGAAAGCTGTCTAACATGTCGATACATATGGCCTCATTCTGACAAGGAAAGCTTGCACATTCATTGATATCCACTTCACAGTTTCTCCCACTGGTACCTTGCAGGCAGTCACATTCATAACTACCTAACAGATTCCTACAGACAGCACCATGAAAACAAGGGTTGGACAAACATTCGTCTACCTCTGCTTCACACCGAGGTCCGGTCCAAGCAGAAGGACAAACACAACGATACCCATTGATTTGATCAATGCAGGTGCCATCATGGAAACAAGGCTGTGAGATACATTCATCCACCTCTTCTTCACACTGATCTCCAGTGAATCTAAATCAAAAAATTAAAACATAAATCAAATGTATTTTACTTGATAAAATAGATATATTAAGTCTGACTAGTTCTGTCCAACTGAAATATTTGTCTATTTCTGATGTCACCAGGTTTTTTTAAAATTTTCAATTAAGCATAGCATAAGGAAGAAACATAGCCCTAGGAGGAAGTTTAATGATACCTATAAACTGAAAGCTGAAAACCATACAAGTTCATCCCCTTGCTCTTCTGGAACAATTGCCACATTCATAATTGGACCAGAAGAGCGAGTGATGACCATATACAGTTCTAACAGCTTTGAGAGTATGAACCGGCCTTTACAGTTCGTAAATAACAGCACCGGTGTGCTCAGTTCATTGCTTTGATATTAGTCCAGTACTAGCACTTAATAGCACTATGATATATCAGTTCACAATTTATCAGTGTGTTAAAGATTACTTCAAACACACATCCAGTTACCCAGGCTTATATACTAGACTAAGATACAGGATCTAGTAAAATCAGACCCAGTAGTACAATAAAACAAAGCAAGAAGCAGACTCAAACCACACATTATGATCAAGCAAGTTAGTTGTCCAGTATGTTCATTGCTTGAGCAAGTTTTAGAGTTATGACACCTGGCCAGGGGTCAGTTATGACTCCTCCAGGGATCAGTAATGACTCCTAGTCAGGAGTCAAAGGCATAACTTCACTTTTCCCTGTACGTTCATTGCATAGGCAAGTTCCAAGGTTATGACTCCTGACAGGAAGTCACTTATGACACTTGGCCAGTGGTCAGTTATGATTCCCCCAGGAGTCAAAGGATAACTTCACTTTCCCCTGCATGTTCATTGCATGGGCAAGTTTCAAGGTTATGACTCCTGACTGGGAGTTAGTTATGACACATGACCAGGAGTCAGTTATGTCAGAGAATAACTTCACTTTCCCAGGGAGTAAAGACTCCTGAGAATTTGTAGTTTTGTGCTTAAATAGTACTGAAAAGAACTTGTGAATAAAAAAATTCTGTGTTAGCTAACTTATTGTCCATCTGCACTTACAAAGACATGGATGATTTTCTTCAAGGGGTTAAGATTGCTCCAACTGCATTTTCCTTTAACTCTATCCCTTAACTGTCCCTGATCTAAACCAAATAAGCTTTTTATCTAGACATGATATCCATAAAATTTCAAAGGGGTAAATGTCATTGCACATAAAGAGAGACATACATACCCCCTGCCACAGTCACAACGGAAACCATTGACCCTGTCAATGCACTGCCCCCCATTTTTGCATGGGGTTGTCTGACATTCATCAATATCCTCTGTGCAATTCTTCCCCTCCCATCCTGGGGCACAGAAGCAAGTATATGTACCCAAACCATGGGTGCAGCTGGCTCCATTGCGGCAGTATCCTCGCTGACACTCGTCTACATCTACTTGGCAGTGACTGCCCTCCCAGCTGATGGTACAGAGACAAGTGTAACCATTGGTACCATCCAGACAGGTTCCCTGATTCTGACAGGGGCTGGATAGGCATTCATTGATATTAACAGCACATGTGGGTCCTAAAATTGAAAAAAGAAAATCATATGTGGATTAAAATGTATCATTTCAAGCCAAAATATCATAAGTTTTCACTTTTGGTGGTAGTTTGAAGAAAACTGAGAAACAGAATATGTATTTTTTGAAAAGGGTCAAAATGATGGAGTACTGGCGGCTTGCTTGAGGGAACTTGATCTTTTAAAGTTAATCCCAGAATCAACTTAGAAATACCTGTATGTACATTTGAACCTTTGGTATACTTGTTAAATCTATGTACAATAAACTAGACACATAGGACTGCAAAAGAAAATCAGCTTCACTTAGAAAACTACTCAAAATTCATAGTTGGCAGGTTTAGATTCTGTCCCAAATTTAATAAACTCAGGCTTTGCAACAGATAGCAGATTTAACACTGTTATCTGTGGTCATAGCAAACATTTCCTGTATTAGTTTGGTTAGTACTTATAAGGATTAATTTATTGGTGGTTAATTGACTATCAGACTTATTAAGCGCACTTGCCATTTAAGCACTATCCATCTGTATTAAATGTAGTATTTTACCTTGCCAACCTGGAAGGCAATCACAACTGTACATGTCAACTCCATCCTGACAGAGGGCAGCATTCTGACATGGACTGGAAGCACATTCATCAATATCTATCTCACAGTCTTGTCCAGAATAACCTGTAAAAGGAGATGAAAATCATTATTCATTGCACTGAACACCCTTTGACTATTCATAAGTGGAAAAAAAAAACATGACAGGTCACATCATTACAGGGCATGAAAAATGGTCCCTGAATAAAAAGTTGCAAAAAGTGGCACATAAAAGTTACTCTGATTTTGTCCAAGTTATATATCACAGCTATTTTAGTGAGTACCTCAGTGTGGGTTTAAACAGTAACATGAGCAAATAACGACACTTCAACCCCCCTCACACCCTCACACCCCCCTCCTCCCCCTCTTTCCAATTTGACCATAAGTCTTTCAAGAACAAAATATTTATGAAGGAAAATGCCAAGGGATCATCTATATTTTCATAATTTTGACAAGAGCACAAAAGAAAACTTACATTGGAGAGGAGAGGTTTAAAGACCCACATCCTTTTTGTTTTAAATGTAATAAATTACAATTTTTGTTTAAAGTTTATAATTTTCACAATTTTCAAAGTATGTTCTGGGAGAGGGGGATAAAAGAAGGAAAACTCTTGGTAGTCTTGTGACAATGAGAACAGAAGAGATGACCACTATTGTTTACCTCTTTCACAGATGCACTCATAACCAGCTAACATGTCCCGACATTGGCCTTCATTCTGACAAGGTGAGCTGCTGCACTCATCAATTCCTCTTTCACAGAGGGCGCCCTCATATCCTTCCACACATGAGCAGTTGAAACCATCCATGAAGTCATTACACAAGGCACCATTACGGCAAGGATTTGAAAGACAGAAGTTGGCTATGGAACAATTCTTCCCTGGAATAAGACAGCGGAAATGATAATGAAAAAATTAAAATACTGACTTCCAAGGGGCCAGGTTATAAATGTACTTAGCAACATGAAATACACAATGAACCACATCAAACTAACATAATGACATCTATATGACCAAACTTACCCTTTGTATTTGAAGAAACTTGTCACCTTTTGCCTCTGCATAACATCTGCAGTACTTTGGGATTATTCTACTTTTCTTCCTTTAATTCATCTTTTAAAATTTACACAATTGGTTCATTTCTTAAAACATATTTGGAGCCCTTCCTGTATTCTTCAAAAAAAAAAAAAAGTGGGCCTTGCTGACCCTGGAAACTTTATTTTGAGATTTGTGATTTCCAGGTCTTTCATGACCCCAAATTAATTTCATCCTGCCTCAAATTCATCATGAATGCCTCTTTTAGTTATACTAGTTTTCAGGGCTGTCAACTCTCACGCATTCAGCGTGAGAGCCACGTGACCGAAAAAGTTTTCCACTGCTAGTCCAAAGCAAGATCGGAAGTTCACATTCATATTTAGCAAGGTACAAATTAATGGACATTAATTCCATTTTAGGCTGTCAGCAATGCATACCGGTAGACCTCAGAATTTCCCATTTTTGTAGGTCTATTTATAATGTGAACAAAATGTTTCCTTAAAAATGTCCAGGAACATGAAACATCTGAAAACTGGCAATTCTGGGCATTCAGTTATTTGAGGCACAGGAAGTGCCATTTCCTGCAATCTAGGGGTATTTTTGGCACAAAGTCCTCCTGGCGGGACGCTCCACGCAAACTGATGGTCACGCTCCATGTTAGTAGACTCCCAGCGAATCCTGGCACTTTCACCAGTTACCCAAAGTTGACAGCTCTCGGTTTTTGAGGTACTGACTTTCATATTCTTATTTCACAATAATCATTCATCTCAGCAAAGTCATGTATTACTTACTACCTCTGCAAGTTACAAAAAAATTGTTTTCCCAAGCTGACCACTCATTTGGAATTAAATCTCTCTTTATGTTTGACTCAAAGGTGGAAATCCTGAGGAATATGGAAAAAGTGTCCCTTCCCACTTTTTGGAGATGGTTCAAATGTTAAATTTCTCCACAAGGTCTCTTTATTCCCCTTTCCACACAAAAAACCAGCCAAAAAGATCCACAGATAATCTTTGATCATTTTATGGATATTTAAGTGATTTGTAAATCTCCCAAGTCGATCACACTTGCATGTGTTACCACTTAGGTGGTAACTCCATAGATAGATATCCCATGATGATATAAGTTTACAACAACTTAGCTGGTATGAGCTAAAAAAAGCAACTTAAAACCAAGAAAAAAATGAAAAACTAAAAAAAATTTCTACAAATAAGAAAAGAAGGCCAACAGATTCCCTTGTTTATAATAGCAAGGTTTTGAAAATCACATCACTGGTCCATAAAAAATTTGTTCAATGGGCCACACTCAAACCAAATTTGAACTGGACCATTTACTAAACAGCTGCCTACCAACTTATAGTGTTATACAAGGACCTTCATCAGAGCCACCTTTTTGTATGCTCTTATCACTACAATCAACAATGACCAAAACATCACACCAGACAAAAAAACCACAATCAAATATAAAATCCCCTTTGTTGACTAGACTAATCACACAATGTCAATAATCCTATTGGCAGCTGGCCTTACACTCAAATAGACTGACTACCTTAGCAGCCATCTCTCCTCAGCTCTTGTTAACAGCTTTAGGCTTATATGAACATATTAAGAATCCTTCCACTTCACTGAATAATTCACCTTCTTCTTGAAGCAGGGGTCACAATGAACTTGAGGAAGCTTCCACATTGAACAAAGGAGAATGGAGTTTACAAAATGGTCAAGACAACCCTGGCTGGCTATTCAGACCATTGACCACAGTATTTGGACAAGTGGCTTTCCAAGTAGTAATGAACAGGTACATAGGATACAGGGGGGAGATACTTCATGTAAGGCTACCTCAAACTGAGGTGAATAGACAACTGAAGGTAAATGAACAGGCAGAACAACCTGAAGTGAATAGGATTAGTAGCTATCTATTCACTTCAGTTTGAGGTTGGCTTACATGAAAGTATACAATACTGGGATAAATATGCATGACAGGACAATTATACACACCCAGTTATCTAGATCTCTAAAGGCGATACCCTTTAACAGCATGATACCTTTGAGTGAATATAACCTTGCGATGTGGATTACAGTGTGTTACTTAGGCATACTTGCCAACATTTGAAAGTGGCAAAGTGGTAGATTTTGCGAGGGAGCGAAGCTTAGGGACCGATCCCGAGCACCCTTGCGTGCGAGGGGGAAAGTGTGGGAGGGGGACACCCC
Organism: Holothuria glaberrima; assembly: GCA_009936505.3. Taxonomy (NCBI): domain Eukaryota; kingdom Metazoa; phylum Echinodermata; class Holothuroidea; order Aspidochirotida; family Holothuriidae; genus Holothuria; species Holothuria glaberrima. The sequence continues at coordinate 2,778 of WURT03163292.1, read as the reverse complement.
TACCACAGTGTGAAGGTTTTTGTTTTTTAATGTGAACATAAGTGATTTGGTGCATACTTTATACAATTTTTTGTACTGCATAAGGAGACATATAATTATGTATTTTTTGTAGGAATAACCCTATAGAAAGCAAATACACACATTGCTAGCAAATAATTTATCATTCTACATTATACTGCAGAACACAGTACACACTTACATACGTACGAATGTACACACACGAGTTTTGATCGCTCCATATCTTCCAGCTCAAGCTTGATTGATGAATGTATTTTTATTAACATTTCCTAAGCTGTTTTCGGGGGAATTACGCACAACACGCATGCTTAAAAGCAAAGTGTATCTTAAGTCATACTTTCAATTAATTTTATGGCAGGTTTGCCAAAAATCGGCAGATTAGAGTTAAAAATTGGCAGCCGGTTCAAATCTCTAAAAAGCGGGATTCTACCGCCCAAAATCAGTACAGTTGGCAAGTATGCTTAGGTGCGATACAGTTTAGGTCTGAAGGATGAGAGACTGGTCATGTTAAGTTTGGTTTCCTTCAGGGGACATAGCTTCTCTGAGGTACAGAACTCCTTCAGGAGTACTACTGGTTAGTTCTTACCCTGTTGCTTCAGTTTGTTGGTACTGAGGAAAAAGAATCCTGCATGGTACATAGAGTACATAACATTGTACAGAAATACACCATCACAAGTGTGAAGGTCTACCTATTGGAGTATGAAACTCAGTGGGCAATGTATCTGTTCCAGTAGATTAGAAAGGGGGCTGTTGGGCTTAAAAGATGTACCTCCGAAGAGTGGATTAAACATCAGAATGTGGACAATTTTGCAATGTTAATGAGGAAAAAAATAAAGTTGGTTTAAAAATACGAATTTATTTCGGCGCGCTTTGCCGACACTTTATATTTGCCTTCATTCATTATTACTTCACACAAAGGTAAGAGACAAATGGTCATATTGTGATACTTCTAGCCTGTGTAGCCTTACACATTCTATGCCATTGAAAAAGGTGGATGAGTATTCTATTGCCTGCAAATTAGTACAAATCCCAGAGCTTCTGAGGTTTGCCCCAGTTCTGGCCTAGATTTTTCCCATAGACCCTACCAGGGCTTGTTCGGGTCCCCTTGGTCTGCACCTTGAGGATAAAGCTTATTGTACCCTCTCCGTGTGCGGCCCGCAAGTGGATTATGACCTTCAAAACAGCACGTCAGAGAGAAAAGGTTCCACCTCCCCCTCCTGCTATAACCTGACAGAATCATGAACTTCAAAGCTGAACATTATGAATAGACATGCGATTTTTAAATGTGTCCATCCATCGTCCCAGTACCTGCTTTGACTACTGAATCTACCTCCTGATGTCAATTTGATTAACCTACATTTATGACAGTTAAAGGAAAACACTGTGACCTTATGAGCATTCATGAAAACGTGCAACTCTGAAATTTACTTCACATCTAAGAAAGGATGCTTAATAGCCAAGCACCCAAGTAATATTTGCACTCTTACAAAAATTAAGCTATGAACAATCTACATGATTGATGGACCGACTCCTGTCTACTATACAAAGTATACAACAATTCTTTGTTATTATAGTTGTTCAAAGAAAAGAAAGGCTCTGATGTCTCCGAAATGTAGGTTGAAGCTAACAAAGTTGGCCTTTAAGCTAGGATTTCAAATAAATTTAGTGACAAAACCTTGCTGCCATGACATTAAAACACAAAGAATTAGAACAAATTTTCCCTTCATTTGTCCCACAGTGGCATTGTTTTCATCTAGATGACTCACAATGGCAGACAGTCCGATCTGCCTCAATGAGTGTCTGTGGTAATAATTTGTCAAAAGAAAAAGGCAAAAGTAAAGAAAACACAGACATTCCAAATCTCACACCCCCTACATGGGTAGCTCAATGATTTTTCAAGGTACCTACTATCAGAGTGTTGCTGTGGCAATTGTCTGCTACTATCTAGGTATATGGTACTCACTCCCTTTGACAACACAGTTACTAGGTTACCATGTCATGATACATGACTGCAAGAGTGTTCCCACTGTTTTGCCCATGTCAATCATTACAAAGCTTGTGTCAATGGCATCTCTCTGTTACAAACAACTTTCTGTACAGATGGAATGAAAAGTGGTGAAAGTTTTGCCATAGATCTGTAAAACTAACTCATATATCTACTTGAACTTCATTCATGGATTAGTTCTAACTATATCCATCTAACTTGAAAAGTAATAAGAAGATATTTAGCAATCTGTGAAAAACAGTACATCTAATATCCTGTGAATGTCAGTATACCTAACAACCTGTGAATAACAGCATATCTATCAACCTGTGAACAACAGTATATCACACAATCTAAGAATAGCAGTATGAGTACACACATACTACTCATTGGCCTAGTTCAAACTAAATCCACTTTACTTGAGTATTAAACAGTGGAGGACTGTTTGGTCGCATTCTGTGGGAAAACTGTTTGCAGCCTATTCTTTCTGACATTTTTACCATAGGCCTTCATATTCTTCTACATCCTTTTGCTTTTTTCTCTTTTTTTTATAGACAAAAAGATTTCAAAATGTCACAACTCCCTGACATTGGCATAACCTCTAACAAAGCCTGCATTAAGGAAAAGGAGCAGCAGGGTTCATCGACATAACATAACATAGCATAGCATAGCATAACATAACATAACATAACACAACACAACACAACACAACACAACACAACACAACACAACACAACACAACACAACACAACACAACACAACATAACATAACATAA